>JAJEJO010004934.1:25388-55924 GCA_020662805.1 Glaucomys volans
GAACATTTTTTCATATATTTATTGATCATTTGTATTTTTCCTTCTGTGAAGTGTCTGTTCATTTCCTTTGCCCATTTGATTGGGTTATTTGTTTTTTTGTGTGTGTGTTTCTTTTTGAGTTCTTTGGGTATCCTGGATTAATGCCCTATCTGATATGTAGGTGGCAAAGATTTTCTCTCATTCTGGAGGCTCCCTCTTCACATTCTTGATTGTATCCTTTACTGTGAAGAAGTTTTTTAGTTTGATACCATTTCATTTCATGATTCCTGATTTAACTTCTTGCACTTTAGGAGTCCTGTTGACTAATTCAGTTCCTAAGCTGACATGATGGGGAGATGGGCCTATTTTTGTTCTAGTAGGGGCAGGATCTCTGATTTAATGTCTAGGTCTTGCTCCACTTTGAGGTGAGTTTTGTGCAGGGTGATAGAGAGGGGTTTAATTTCATTGTGCTACATTTGGATTCCCAATTTCCCAGTACCATTTGCTGAAGAGGCAACTTTTGTCTAATGTATGTTTATGGTGTCTTTGTCTAATATGAGATAACTGTTTTTATGTGAGTTTGTATCTGTGTTTTCTGTTTCATACCACTGGTCTTCATGTTTGTTTTGGTGCCAATACCATTCTGTTTTTGTTACTGTAGCTCTGTAGTATAATTTAAGTCTGGTATTGTGATGTCTCAAGCTTTACTTTTCTCACTAAGGACTGCTTTGGATATTCTGGGCTTCTTATTTTTTTAAACATATTTTATGACTGCTTTTTCTATTTCTCTGAAGAATGTCATTGGAATTTTAATAGGAATAGCATTAAATCTGTATAGTAGTTTTCGGGGTATGTCCTTTTTGACAAAATTATTAATTCTGCCTATCTAAGAACATGGGAGATACATCCACTTTCTAAGATCTTCAATTTCTTTCTTAAGTGTTCTGTAATTTTCACTGTAGAGGTGTTTCAACTATTTTGTTAGACTGATTCCCAAATATTTTAAACTTTTTTGAGGTTCTTGTGAATGGGATAGTTTTCTTAATTCTCTTTCAGTTGAATCATCACCAATGTACAGAACCCTTCCAAACTCATTCTATGAAACTAGTATCATTCTGATTCCAAACAGACAAAGACACGTCAAGGAAATAAAACTTCAGACCAATATCCCTAATGAATATAGATGCAAAAATTCTTAATACCAGTAAATTGCATACGAAACACATTAAAAAGACAGTGCACCAGAATCAAGTGTGGTTCATCCCAGGGATGCCTTTTGAAGTTTTGTTACTGAAAGCAGCTTCATTTCTTAAATTTAGCTTTCTGACTCTGTGCTTGTGCCTTCAAAACTTTCACAATGATTTTCTTTTTCTCAATAAGGAAAGCACACTTGATCCTCTCACAGACACATTTAGCACACATGGAATAACCACAGTTCCTGCTGACATGTCTTTTCATTTTATATAATTTCCTAAGAACTTAAGGTCTCACATCACAAACCCCTCGTAATGTGCCTGGGCCCAAACCACATGCAAATTCCAGTACTTTCCCAATCTTCTTTGTATGACGTTTCAGGACAGCCTAGTCTTGCTAAAGGCTCTATTTATTGTAGGAAAACCTATGACAGCATGTTAAGCACTAGACCATTCTGAGTAACTTTAGATAATGTTCCTGGAAGAGCCATAGTGCAAATTTTGAAAAGAAAAATTATATTATAATCTCAATGGATAGGAATGGTGAAAAAATGTGAAAAAATTCAATATTCATTTAGGATAAGGAGTCAGCAATTAGCCATTCCTAATGTCAAAAATAAAAGATGTCCACTAACACTAATTCTCTTCAATACTCTACTGTAGATTTTGGTCAAAGAGATCAGGAAAGAAAAGGAAATAAAAAGCATCTAGTTTAGAAGAAAGAAGTAAAACTGTTCTTGTTCATAGTACATGGTTAGTCTAGTAGACAGTTCAATAGAATCTACGTAAAAAATCTACTAAACGACTAAGTGAATTTAGTAAGGCTGAAGGAAAAGATCAATACAGAAAAAACAATTGTAGTTCTATATACAGTCAACAAATACTTGAAAAATGAAACTAAGAAGACTATACTATAGCATTTACTATAGCATTAAAATATCAAATACTTAGGGGTTGATAGGACAGAAAATATAAAATACCAGTACACTGCAACCATACAACCCTGCTGAAAGATATTAAAAAGACCAAAATAATGCAGAAATACATTTTTTTAATGTGTTGGGATGTTCGATATAATTATGATATCAATTCTGCTATACTGATATACGGATTCAGTTCAATATCAAAATTTTGGTTATTTACAGAAATCATACAAAGTACTTTCTATTCACAATAAAATTAAATAAAAAATCAAGTAGCAAAAAGACATAGGGAAAATGATCAAATATTTAGAAATTAAATACACAAGAATAATTTTGAAATGAATGAAAATGAAAACCCAACATATATGAATGTGTTGAATGCAACTAAACCAGGGTTTAGAAAAAAATTTATGTTAAAAAAGACAAAATGTTGGGGCTGAATTGTAGCTCAGTGGTACAGTGCTTGCCTAGCACATGTGAGGCACCAGGTTCAATTCTCAGCACCACATAAAAATAAATAAAATAAAGGTCTCATCAACAACTAAAAAAAAAATGTAAAAAGACAAAATGTCTAGAATCAACAATCTTAAGTTTCCATTTTAAGAAGCAAGGAAATGAAAAAAATAAAATTTTAATTAAATAAAAGGCAGAAAATAGTACAAATAAGAGCAAACATCATTAAAATAGCAATTTGAATTCCCAACTATGCTAGAATAATTTAAGCTACAAAAATAATACATAGAATAAAGGGGAAAAATATGTAAAACAACCATTTTCAAACACCAGACAACAGAATCACAGAATAATGATCCCTAAGAAAAGGAAAATGAAGGAGGTGAGGCCTCATACTGCCTACAGAGAGGTTCCACTCCATAGTGCAAGGAGGAGGAAGCCAAATGGAGCCCAGCTGTGGGGAGACAGAATTGCCCATTCACAGAAAATATAGCTACCATTCATGAAGCAGAGTGCCAATGAGGAAAGAAATGTCCAGAAAGAGAGTTGTCTCAGCTCTCTAGATCCCAGAGATACACAAAGGATACCATACAAGTTTTCATTTAAGAATCGATTGATGTGTGTGAGGAAATTATCTGAGGCTTGGAAAATAACCACAAGGAAAAAGCAGGTGGAACAGTTCCCTGAATTCATAGGGCCAGAGATAGTTCATGCTCCCAACAGCCAAAGTGGAGAAACCTCATGAATATAAGTAACACTGAGTGAAAGATATGATTGTTTATGTAGAAAATGCTAATGAATCTAAAAAGAAAATTCTACTAGAATAAATGAGTTTTAAAGGTGATCAAATACAAGATCTCTCTTCTACTCCATTTTTTCCTATATACTACCAAATGAACAACTAGAATTAGAAATCTAAAAACTGAACTACTTAAAAAACCACCAAAAAATATAAAATACCTAAGGATAAATTTGACAAAATATGAGACACTGAAAATTAACTATTATACATTGCTAAGAGAAACAAAAGCACACTGAAATAAATGAAGAGATACTGTGTTCATGGATGTTGAGGCTCAATATTATTAAAATACTGATTTTATCCACAGTGATGTCAATGAAATGAAATCACTATTAAAATCTCAGCAGCTTTCTTATTGTAGAAATTGTCAAGCAGATTCACAAATTTGAATGACAATGAAGGACTTGTACAATTCTATTTTAAAACACATTTTAGAGTTACTGTAATCAAGACTGTCATACTGGCAAGAAGAACAGAACTGAGTCCATTAAGACATCCATATTTACATAGCAAATTGACCAAGGTTCAAAGGCAATTAAATGGGGAAACAATAATCTTAAACAATGCTAGAACAAGTAGATAGTTACACGCAATAAAAATGAATAAAATCTGAAATTATACAATTTCCAAAGCATACACAAGAGGAAATCTTGACCTTGAGTCTATCAAAACATTTTTTTAACAGAACACAGCACAAAAGCATGAAAAGAAAAAGTGATAAACAGGACTTTATTAAACTTGAGTCTTTGAAAGACATTTTATGGAGAAAAAAAAGGCAAATTACAGACAGGAGAAAGTATTCACAAAAACATGCCCTTCAATGCACATGGAACTGCATTGCCACTGTAATTTTCTGAGGTGATAGAAATATTTTATATCTGTGCTCTTAGGTAATCACTATACATATCAAGCTAAATGAGCTCTTGAAATATGGCTAGTATGACTGGGGAACTAAATGTATAGTGTTCAAGTTTAGTTAATTTATATTTAAATTGCCAGCGTATGGCCTACCATACTAGATGGTATAGATTTGGAATAGACAACACTTCAAACTCAATAATAACAATTCAACAGAAAAATGAAGAGATTTGAACTGACTCTATCAAAGATGATATACAGATGACAAATAAGTCCATTAAAATATGTTCAACATCATTAATCATCAGAGGAAAAAAAACTAAAATCATGAATAAAAGAAAAATAACATACACAAGAATGCTTAAAATTTAAAAATATGACAATAGCAAGTGTTGGTTAAGGATGTAAAACAACTATAATCTTCATATACTGCTAGCAAGAATATAAAATGGTACAACCAATTTGGAAAACAATTTGGCAGTTTCTTAATAATACACCTAACATGCAAACTAGCCATTGCACTTATAGGTACTCATTGAAAAAATGAAAGCACATGAAATACAAGTACACACAAATACTTGAATATGAATATACAAAGCAATGTTATTTTAAAGACAAAACTGGGAAAATACTGTCTACCAGCAATTAAGAGGGATAATCAAATTGTGGTACCCTAGAGTATAGTACTACTCAGGATAAAAAGTAGCATGGTATTTATGTAAAATTCTCCAAAATAAAAATGAACCTATAGTTACATCAAGGAGATCACTGATTGTCTATATGTGAATTGGAGGTATCAAGGAGGAATGGATTCCAAAGGCATATAAAGAAACTTTTGGGAGTATGGAAATGTTCACATGTATATTGTAGTTTTGGTTTCATGGGTACATAATATACCAAAATTCATCAAATTACAAATTCTAAATGTGTGCTTTATTGTACATAATTATACTTAAATAAACCTATAAAAATAAGCCCATGAATCAAAATGAAAGCACAAAAGAGAAAAGCAACAAGACTAAAATGAAATTGATGACTCTAGCTAACATGAAATGAAATCAATAAAATGAAATGAAATTGATGACTCTAGCTAACATGATACAGGAAAAAAGAGAGCTTGAAGATTACCTATATCTAAAATGAAAGAAGAAATATGAAAGAATAAAATGGTTTTTACATACTTTAAAAATATAAAAGAATATTATGCATAACTTTGTGTTAATTAAATTGACAAGAATGAAATGTACATAATTACTCAAAAAGACACAATTACCACAACTAACTCAAGAAAGAATTGAATACCCAAATAATTCCACATATTATCTATTAAAGAAATTAACATCATAATTTAAGACATTCTCAGAAAGAAAACTTAAATCCTAGATGACTTCACTGATAAATTCTACTGAACATTTTAGGAAGACATTCCACCCCCACCCCCACTACTCTCTCAGAAGGAAGAGGAAACACTACCCAAGTTTTTTCCCCTGAGTCTTGCCACAGGGCTGCTTATGACGTGGTTCCTCCAGCATGATTAGAGAACATGAGAGCCATCAAGATGGAAGAACAGTATTTTATAACCTAATCTCAGAAGTGACACACCATCACTTTTGCTAAATCCTTTTGGTTACACAGATAAATTCTGATACAATGTAAGAAGAGATTTGATAAGGATGTGAAAACCAGGAGTAGGAATCACTGGGGGCCATTGCAGAAGCTGGCTACCAAAATGACATTATTTCAATGAACAGACCAATGATTGCACATAAGCAAATGTTTGACTCTGCACTAAAAGCATAAACACCTAGGTGAACATAGGAAAGTTATGTCTAATTCATTCTACTGTCTTTCCTATACCCATTCCCCTCCTGTCCCTTCATTCCCCTTTGTCTAATCCAATGAACTTCTGGTCTCCCCCGTCCCCATTATTGGGTGTTAGCATCAGCATATCAGAGAGAACATTCAGCCTTTGGTTTGTGGGGATTGGCTTATTTTACTTAGCATAAGTCTCTAGTTCTTCATTCAACTGGCAAATGCCATTATTTCATTTTTCTTCATGGCACATTCTGTGAGATGTTTTAAGAGTTCCACCTATGCTGAAAGAGGTGGGGTAAATAAAACAAATTTAGTATATATAGATGAAAATTTTTTGTCATGATATTTAATGCTAAGCACAATAAATAAAATTTTTATACACAAAAACGATGGGGTTTGCAAGGACCATTACATCATTTTCCATTCTCTTTGTGACTGTTACTATGAGAATTTAAAAGAAAATGTGGAGTTGGGAGCTGACAGTTAATTTCACTTCCTTCTATCCCCCTTCAACTCTGCCACATCACTGACATGAGGAAAAGGTCCTGGTTATGGAAAGGATAGGTGACTCTACCAGGGTCATATAGTGCTACAGCAGGGGACTAGAATCCTTCCTCTGTCTTCTCATTACACTACTAGCTATGAGTAGGAGAACCAATGGCAGTGACTCATAATAGAGAGGACATAGTAAATATGTGAGGATTGAATCAACATACATTAAACAGTCATTCTAGAATTGGTATCTGTTAGGGTGTTTTTTCACCACTGACTATTACATGATCTCCGGCAGTAGTGGGCTTCTGTTCCTCTTTCTACTCCACTGAGAGCTGACCTATTTAGCCAGGAGTAAAATGGAATCATTCATTTGGCTCACCTAGTAGTTAAGCACAGAGCAAGCAGATTTTGAAGAGTAGAAAATATGGCCCCTGCACTCAAAAAGCAGATGATCAAGTTGGGAAGATAAGACCTAAGTCTGGAACATTCAGAAAATTAGATATTATATGACAGGGGACAACACAGATTTATATATTTTAATAACTTTATTTAACAAAAATTTATATAAGAAAAAAAATAATTACAATATTTGAAATACATTTACAATACTGACTTTTTAAATAGGCCATCCCCATTTTACAGATAAGGAAAGCAAGGCATTAAGAGGTTAAGTAAATTGCAAAAGTTCTTACAGCTATTAAAAGGAGCAGGGCTCAAGCACAGGAAGGATGGTTCTAGAGTTCACATTCATTCAAGCACAATAAATCTGAAGCTTCTCAATAGTAGTAATAACTATTATTCTGCTTCCTTCATGTCATTTTTTAAAGGATTTGAAGGAAAGTCAATAGGGGAATAAAAAAATTACTCTGGGAAATTTTAGCTTTCAAGTTGTACAGGGGAAAGGACAGACTGCTACCTCTGTGGACAAGGACTAGGAAAAGCAAATAAACATGCACTAATGAAGTAATGCTTTTCTGGTGCCAAAATGAAAGATAAAATTGAATTATAACTGCAATTAACAAATTAAGCTAAAGTTGGAATGAAGAAATTAAACCGATGTGCTTTCTGCAAGTGCAACAGTGATTTGACTCTGTCAAAGTTCACTAGAACATGTAGGGACTTAATATATCTTCTAAAGATCTCATCCCAGAACTGTGCCATATGAAACAGCACACTGTACCAGGATCAGACAGATCTCACTTTTTTTTTTTAAATGAGTGCTAGATGCAGTGGTGCACACCTATAATCCCAGCAACTCCAGAGGGTTGAGGCAAGTGCATTGCAAGTTTGAGGCTAGCCTCAGCAATTTAGGAGACTTTGTTTCAAAATAAAAAATAAAAAGGGTTGAAGATACAGCTCAATGATAAAGTGTCCCTGGGTTTAATCCCTAGTAACCCCACCCTCCCAAATATGAAAAGTAATTTGAATTAGGAATAAAGCAATGCACAGGCCTGGAAAGTTTTTGCCTAAGCAATGAATTCCATTTGGTACAATTCTACCACCTTATAAAACAATTGAATAAAAGGGAATAAAAGAATCTTGCAGGATGCTGATCTTCATGTATTAAATTTCTGCTTTGGTATTCTTTTCATTACCTATCTTGGATCATCCACGAAACATGAATTAAAATCCTCAAAATGCTTTACTCAAAACTTTGGGAATAGATCCTTTATAGAGCTAACTAACATGTGATGTAAGATAGCACAAGAAATAGTGTTTGGCATAGGTTTATTTTCCCCTGAGATAACATGTTAGTATAGTTACTGTAATTCTCAAAAAACTTTTAAAAATTCCTCTAAAATTCAAAATTCTATTTAAAAGTCTTATACTGAGAAAATGTAAAATTTCAAACAAAATCTAGAAATTTGTGTCTTAAATTAACTTTTTTCCTTAAGTTATATCCAACTGTTATTGCCACTAACTTTGAGGTTCAGATTAAGAGAGGATTTTATCAGCCATTCATTTCATTCCCATTGCTATATTTGGAAGGTTTACTCTATCAAAGGTAGAGGCAGTTTTTCATTTTGTTATGAGAGCAAATTTTACCACAATCCTCAATAAACTAGAATGAATGAATGCACTTCCTTCATTTGAAGGTATGATGCTATCATTCATTTTAGGCTAATATTAAAATCATGATGCTAAATACAACAGAGAAAAAAGGAAATGGAATAATAAGGTATTCATAGAACACAATGGAGATAATCTAAACAGGACAACATGAGTATCTGTAAATGTGTGTGTGTGGTCATGTACAACTGGAGTAAACTGACCAAAAGGAAATCGAAGCCAGAAGCCAGTTAGCAAATGGCTAGTTTCCTAGCTATTCAATGTCTTCTGATTGGGCTTTGTCAACCCACCATCCTCATTCCAAACTATCCAATTACGTACGTACGTATGTATGTACATATGTATGTATGTATCTATCTATCTAATTCATAGCTTTGGCATATAAGAACTACTTAAGCCTCTTCATCTTAAGTAACTGTGCAAACCAGATCAATCCTCCATGGTTTAAGCCCTCATTTTCCAGAGGTTCTAGGTATAGAACCTCAAGAGTTGTCAGGGTCTACCAAGAAAAATTTCAAACTGTTTAGAGCTTCAGAAATATAATAATCTACCAAAAACGAATTAATGCTAGACTGTAGCTAGTTTCCGGATTTTGCATCTTACATCTTTTAAAATTTCCCATCAGCTTTCGTCCTCAATTCTTTTTACAAGGTTAATGTGTATTTCTAGTTCATTTTTTTTTACTACTGCTACTACCACTAGTAATAATACAACTGTTTGTCTCTATTATCTCTCTCTATATATACACATATACACACATATCACTGCTCATGTGCCACAAATTTATGAACTTTATATATATGTGTGTGTATATATATACACACACACACACACACACACACACACACACACATATATAAATAAATATAAAAGATCCATTTAGTCCTCCTTAAACCATATGAGCTGGTACTGTTACTATCCCTGGCTAAAAACTTACCCAAGATCACACAAACAGTAAGAAAAGCATGGGGATTTCAGGTCTGGCAACTTGGTTCCTGAGTCCATACTCTTAGTTCTAAATCATACTCCTTATGCTTATGTAATAGAAAGAATATTTCGTCAAGACTAGAAACCTGGGTTCTAGGTCCTTTCTGACATTAACCAACTATGAGATCTAGGGAAAGCCATTTTCACTATATAATGAGCCAGATTCAACAATCAACTTCTAGTAATACTATTCTGTGATCAACTTCTAGTAATACTATTCTGTGATAAAGTAGGTGCTTTTTATTAAAACAAATGACATTACTACATGATCTGGGAGCTCTGAGGCTTGAAAATGAAATATTCCTAAGGGAAGGGAGGATGGCAACTGGCAATAACCAAGCTAATCTTCTAAACATTTTGCATTTTATATTCTGTATATGAACATTATAATCTGCCTCTGAGAGTCAGAGGTCAGGTAAACAAATCCAAGATCACAGAGACAATCAGACTGGAGAGTCAATATTTGAATGCAACTAAAGCCCAAGTCCTTTTTACTATACCACAATGCCTTTCTGGTTCACTATTCATGCTATCCTTAGCAGCAGTAAGCAGAGATTTAAAAAGTAATATATGTAAAGGACCCAGCACAAAGTCCTGCAAAAAGCACAAATACAACAGACTAGTTTGGAGGTAAAGATGGAGATAGGTAAACACTAACTTAATGGCAATACATTAATACCTAAAACAAAAAAAGATATGCTTTTATGCATATAAGGTGGGTGGAGTACCATATCAAACTATGAATTTTTAGAGGGAAAGTCTGTATAACCTCAGTTCATTCTTAAATAATGAGAATACACTATAAGAATAGCAATATATGTGGTATTTCCAGACTACATATATGAGTTTTTATGATGTTTTTGCTCCATCAAATTACTTCCTAACAATAACACAGAATCACTTTGTTAAAAAGAATCACCATTTTTACATAGAATTTCACAAATACCACCAATAAGCAAGGCGAGTCTCTTATGTATGGGGCATTTCAAGGAAGGCAGAAGAGTTAGAAACTTTACTGTGCTAACTTATTAAATTCCTCTTTTGGTTTGGAAATGGAGCCATTCATTCATTCACTAATTCATCAAGCAAATAGTCACTGAGCACCAGTTTAACATGGTTAACTTTCTACTTAATAAGAAGATGATAAAATTTCTACCCAAAGTTTAACAAAACATCTGCAGGGGATTTAAAAGAATCATTTAACAGCCGCTACATGTCAATTTTTTAAATTTAATGAACAAGCTAGATTTAAAGAAGAGGAAAGAATTGGATGTTATTATTTTATTACTATTATTGCTTATTATTATTTTATTATTGCTCTTATTAAAATATTATGTTATTACTAAATGTGTGCTAAGACACTGAAGAGTGACATGTAAGTGCCATGATTAAAAGGTACACAAGGGGCTATGCTATGAGAGGATGAATGTTATTTATAACAGTTTAGATGAGTCCCTGAAGGAATTGAAATTTGAACCAAGGCTAATAAGTGCGGTGTGTTTAGAATTCAGGATATAGGTAATGAAGTCTTGATTCACAGAATTTTAACAAATCACAACTATATAACTACAGGATTATAAGGGTTTTAACAAATAATATAGTTTAACATCTCCTTCTACTTTTAAGAAAACCCTTTAATAGATGTGCCAGAGTCCAGAAGGATGACTATGACACAAGATGAGGTCATCCTTAAACAAAGAACTGAACACCACTGTGTTGAAGAAGAAAAGCAGCTGAATGTAGCCATGTTATAACCAATCACCTTAGAAAACCTCCAATCTTCTGAGTATGAAAAAGGTCTGTAATCTGCTGTTCCCCATATATAATCATTACTTAAAGAAACCAGCTTTAAATAATTTTAATGGTGTCCACAGACAAAAAATGTTAAAATCTGTAAACTACTTCTTGTATACTCGATGGGTTAATCAAAGAACCCTGGTGATAAAATTGTTTAAGGCATGCATAAACATAGTCAACTCATCAATTCATTCAATTCTTTCCTCTTCTTTAAATCCAGCTGGTTCATTAAATTAAAAAAGATTGATATGTAGCAACTATTAAATGAAAGAATTCTTTTAAATACCCTGCAGATGTTTTGTTAAACTTTGGGTAAAAGCTTTATCATCTTATTAAGTAGCAAGTTAACCATGGGACAATCGTAGAAATAGGTCTACCAAAAAGCCAAGAAAAATGAAATGCCAATACATGAAATACTGTTTCTTTGATGTCTGCCCCCATATTGCATACAAATCTTTTGCAGGCTAGTTCCCATGTTGCATTTCAAGAGATAATGACTTCTGGGGAGGTTCTAGAATTTTTCTATGTAACGGTCTACATGAAATAGATGTACTTTCATCTTGGACTTCAGAAACTTTTCATGTTTCTGGCATGTAACATATAAAAGCAACAATCTAATTATAAAAATCTTATTTTTAACAACTATGAAAAACAAGTCGATTACTTAATTAAAACAATTTCCTATGTATTTTTTTAAAAGGCAAACTCAATAATTTATAGAAGTCTGATTTATAAAACTTATCAAGAACATATATTATGTAAAGACTGATAAAATTCAGACTTTCAGAATGTCTGTGGTAATAAGGTTTGATCTCCAATTTAAAAAAAACTGCAAGAGACTTGAAAATGGAAATGACTAACATATCTATGCTAAAGTGAGAATTTAAACACGAGGGAAAGTAAATCAAAATTCCAATAATTTGTGCAAATATAAGAATTTAAAAGAATATACAAATTATTAACAGTGGCTACCCCTGGGATGAAGTGGGGACTTTACTTTTTGTTCTATACATATCCCTATTGTTTGCTTTATAAGAAATATGATTACTTTTATTAATTTAAAAAACTTTAAAATACTTTCTTAAAACCATTTTGGTATTCTTTTTTATAAGCAAATAAGTACAAAAGGATTCTTTTTTACAGTGGTTCTTCATCAAAAGTACATCAAAATCCTATAGATACCGGTAATACATTGCATACTGTAAAGTGGTAAAACTCACATTTAGTGTTCCTGCCAAAATAAAAATAATTTAAAAAGGAGTGCACCAGAGTGAACTACAGAGAGTTTTTGAAAATATATGCAAATGCCTGAGTCCCATAGGAGAATACCAAGTTAGAAAGGTTTGGGAATTATCAGACTAGGTCACCTTTAAGGCTCTTTCCCAAACTAAAATTATACTACTTACAAATATTGTGTACAGATTCAGAGCCTAACCACCAATAGCTACACAGAGTTTAAAAACTTCATTTCTGTAAGAATGTCTTGTTCCCCAGCACTACTAGACTTTTTATTGACCTATATAAATAGAAAATATGCTAATTTAAAACACATACAATTTTAACTAAAAACGTTTTTCTGTAGGGTTATTCTGACACAAAACCCATTGTATTTTGTGATTACTGAGACAGGAATTTGGAGACCTGACTAACATAAACACCAATAACTGCAGAAGTAAAAGGGAAGGGGGAGGGACATGGCTATACATTATTAGACTGGTTCTCTAACCCAAAACAATAATAAATTACCTTTCCTAGTGAGTCAGATACGTGTTAGTACTTTTCCTAACCTGGCACCTCATCTATATGAGTGGTTCTTGATCCTACTAGATCCAAAGTCCCTTTGCTATATAAAAGTTTATATATTTTAATTTTTCCTTTTACATTTCTCTTTCTATATCCTAAAATGAAATTCATGGGTATTTAAAATAATTTCAAACATACTAATAAAATATTCTAACAGCAATATAAAGGAAAAATGACAATAATAAATTTTATACTTCAATATTTACATGCTAAGCATGACCATATTAAAAGGTGATGAAATATATTCTTACACCTACTTATAATTCATACATTTAAATTTAAGAAAGGTAGTATAAAAAACTATCTCACACAACAAGTAAACAAAATGAAGTATAGTCAAGTGATTTTTGGAAATGGCCCCAAACAATATGAAGTACAATTATCTTTTGATGTACAAAGCTTCATTTCTAGAAAATTTAGTATTTATAAAATGTATGAAATACTTTTGTGTTCACAAACAAAATATGTTTTAGGCATAGAAAACTACATAAAAGCTTTTCCCCCTTTACAAATGTTCCATACATAGGACATTCAAAAGCTACGCAGGAATTGTACAACTCTTTGCTACATAGGATGTTCTTTGCTTTACAGAAGGCCTAGTATTTCTGGAAGCTGCCCACTAATTCATTGTGAAAAAATCAATGCTCCACACAATTCCAAAGTGCCCCCTAGAGGTCAGTACCACTTGTTTGGAAGTCACTGGATTATAAGTGACTTAAGTATCAGTAAGTTTCAGTACCTAAATGCATACTAATATAGATTCTAGTCTTGGGTTGGGGGGAAAGTGCCTACTGATCACTGAGATCAGGTTGAAGCTTCTTTATATGATAAATGATATCAGAACTATTTTTAACTAAAAAGCCTAGTGCACTTCCAACCTAGAAGCCACTAATAAATTTCACCTAAAACTATCTATTAAAATGAACAACAAATCTTTACATATACAAAAGAGAATTAACAGATGTACTGATAATTCTGCCTCCTTTCTGTACCCACCTCCTCTTAAAATACTTTCCACTGAAATAAAAAAAAATTTAAAAAAACAACTTTCCACTGCACTTTAAGCAATTGAGGTCTGTGAAGATACAACCACTCTTTTATCTACAATAATTCAAAGATATGCTAAAGCAAATAATCCAAAGTAATTTACATATGATACTGAAATGTATTTTGATAAATTTCATTAATTGAGATTGGGAAATGTAATTTATTTTGTAACTGAAAAACTTCCATATGTCCATATGTATTTTGTTAAACTTGCACATAATTCTTAGGACTAATAGCTACTGGTGTACTCTCACTTTAAACAAAGATGATAAGACCTCCTCTTTTTTTTATATTTTTGTTTTAGTTGTAGGTGGACACAATACCTTTATTTTATTTTTATGTGGTACTGAGGATCAAACCCAGGGCCTCATGTATGCCAGGCCAGTGCTCTACACTGAGCCACAACCCCAGCCCCAGGGCTTCTCTTTACATAAAGTTTGCATTGCTTAGAGGAATGTCATCACAAGGCTTGAACATAAAAATTCCTGAGTTAAAATGCCATTAAAATGAATACATTAATGACTGAATATCCATTCAAATTCTACACATCATAAAAGACTTTCTGAAAATTTCCATCAAAATAATTAGCCTTAATAGGTGAAATGGCCATTTTAATAGTTATTTAGCTTGTTTTTTTCATTTCAAATTTTACTAATTAACCAATACACCTTAAAAAACACTGTTTCATTTAAAAACAATCTTACTATGGTTATCTTTATTTATATCTAAAATTGGTTAAAATATCTCATCCATGTACAGGAATTACCTTGAAACAAAAAAAATAAGCAAATTTTTGTGCATAACTGAAATTTATTTTTCAGTATTGTGATTTCTAATTATTTCTACAAATAAAGTTTGACAAAAAGTGGAACCTTCATGTGTGTTACTACGTGATATAAGATTGACTTCTGAATCAGTTTTATAGGAACCAAACACATACACTAGCTCTAAAGGGCTCTAATTCCCATAAAAAAATAGGTCTTATAACTGGGCTCTGTGGTACATGCCTGTAATCTCAGCTGCTCAGGAGGCTGAAGCAGGAGGACCGTGAGTTAAAAGCTAGCCTCGGCAAATTAGCAAGGTCCTAAGCAACTTAGTAAGACCCTGTCTCTAAATAAAAAAATTTATTAAAAAAGGCTGGGGATGTGTGGTTCGGTAGTTAAGTGCCCCTTAACCACTGGATACTGGATTTGGTACTGGATTCAATCCCCAGTACCAAAAAAAAAAAAAAAAAAAAAGAATAAAGAATAGGTCTTATCAAATAATTTCAGAACAGAGGTCCTGAAAGGACATTTCAGAAAACAGAGGTTTTCTGTTATTAAACAGAGAATTCTGGTGCTGATAATAATTACACACATTGAAAAAAGCGCACATGATCGCCAAAACACATCTAACATAAATTTCTAAGGACAAACAAATGTGAATACAAAGTTTTGTACCTACCTGGTACTAGGCCGTTTTTGCAGAGCTTTATCCAGGATAAGAGATGGAGCACTTCTTCTCCTTTCTGCTAGTGTTTTCATTTTCTGTTGAGGGGGGAAAAAAAAATCAAAATGAAGGCCAGATGGCTCGTAAAGAAGTATATAATTTCATTAAGGATATTAAATCTGTAACATCTAAAATAGGATAGTTAAGTGTCAAAAACTAGTACAAGCAGTAAGTGTTTTTTGTGGTCAGAGAATAAAGAGGTTAAAGGTTGACTAGACTATTTTGAAAAAGCACCCATCATAACCATCATAACCATTAGCATTTGCGTAGATTATCTCATTCATATCACAAAATATCATTAGGCTAGGCTCTAACTAACTCTCTATTTCATAGGTCCCTAACCAGGTTTCATAGAAAGAAAGGACTTGGAGAGGTCAAGTAAAGGGGAGGAAAACAAGTTAAAACAGAAGCATAGCAATCAGATTCTTACATAAACATGTAATCAACCTTTAAATTTTGTTTTAAATGTAAATATTTGCACATTTGGGAATCTCTTCTTCCAAACTTCTTTTTTTCTGCTGTGACTTACAAAAGAAAAATTTTTTTCTTCTTTTTTAGGTAAAATATAAGATAAACGGATACTTTGGATACTGTTCCTGGTGACCTAAAATATGTAGTAAATGAGGTTTTATTCAACTTAAGTTTTCTGGATTAATTACTCTGTAAATTCAATCTTACATATTTTAACAGCTCCAGATACAGCCAGAGAACCTGGTTTCCAGAGACATATAAGTAAGAGTAACAATAATCATAAATAACAACCATTCTTCCAGTTATACCCTCTTGCACTATCCTGACTAGAGGTCTCACTCACTGCCCAAGGGCCCAGGCCAGCCATGCTTGGGAAGTGGATGGTGCTCTAACAGGAACCATTTAAAATGAGATACATGATTCACAAAGGAACCATTTCTTAGCCAGTAAAATAGAAGCTAAATCTGAACACAGGAATTGAGGAAAAACCATCCAGATAGAGATGCTAAATTTCTTTGGCACAAATCTCATCCCACAAATTCACCAACCACCCAGGTATCTGTCCCAAATCATGGTTGCCACTATTCTGGCCTCTGTATCAGTATTTCCCACATTAATCTTTTGGCTTGCAAAAGATTCTTATCCCTAAGCAGATGAGACACCAGTTAAATTCTATAAAACATTAATAAAGAACAAGAAACAAAAGGGTTAAGAAAAACAGAATATCAAACACCTCAATCAGGTGTTACTGACCATGAATCAGTTTTAGATCCCCAGATTACTTGTATAAAAATTTCCTGCATGATTTGTACTGGCCTGCCTTACGGAGAAACAGCCCACATTGTCATTAGATTCCCAGAGTCTAAATCCTCCCAACTTCAGTGATTTAATAACATAATTTATATATTATAGCAAGCTCCACCTCAGGGTTTCCATTAGTCACACCCCTTAGAAACAACCTCCAGGGAGCCAAAGTCTTGAGCTGCTGTAAGTGCAAAGGTTGCAGGGAGAAAGGAACCTTGGAGATAAGTACTTGTATTGCAAACTATAGCAGCACCTCCTCAAAGAACCTTAATATTGGAAGACTGAAGTGACTTAAGAATGGGGACAGTTTGTTCATATGCATCAACCTATGTTCTATATCTTTTGCAGGATTTTATTGCTTAATTTGGGGTCTGTAGAGCCCTAATGAATGAATCCATTTTGGGGTGTTTCTGAACTCTCCGAAGTTATGTGCAAAACTTAATTCAAATTCTCAAAGATCTAGTCCTCAAGGTCAACCTGGATTCTTATTCTACAGTTTTGACACATTTGTTTTTTACTTATCTTGAGCTTGAGCTTGATTCCTACTCCCTATCCTGGTTCCTTTTATTCAGGACCTATATTTTTCTTACTTCTAATACTGAAATGGGCCCAATCCTATAAATTTCACCTGAATTCCTGGCTCTGTCTGCTTTGACCTAGAAGGTCTGCCCAACTTGGGATTGTTCCAGGACCAATCTCTACAACTTCATGTCTGCTTCCCCTAACCCTCTGAATTACTACCAATACATCCACGATCCTAAACTAGATGTTCATTAGTACATGATTTCTAATTCTGAGTTACTTAGCATTCAGGTTTCTAAAGAATTTGGAAGGGTTCAAAAGACTGTCATAAAATTATTTAAAATGTGGAGAAAAGAGCCTGTGGAAAAAAGTTAAAATGATCTGACATTTTAAATTTGGGAACAGTAATAATTTCTAAATTAATGTAGCAGGATCAGTGGAGGAAAACAGGTTTTTTTGAAGGTAAGGCAAAAAGAAATGGAGCAAAATTATAGAATGAGAATACAGGTTGACCGTGAATACTGGCTCTTTGAGAATTTGTGAACTAGGTTTTACAAATAATTTTAGTGGGTTCAGAAATGCCTATAAAATGGATTTGTCAGGATTCTATGGACCCCAAATTAAGCAACCTTCTGATTTAAGAATATATCTCATATAGTGATTAAACACAGAAGAGATAATCAAAGAAAGGTGACAAATAATCCTCTGTAAAGGTATTATTAAAATAAGACATTTTCATGAAAAGCTAATGTTCGAGATCATATGTATACACAATGATTAGACAGTTTTATGAGAAATAAAACTGTCAGATATGTAAAAAGGGTCAAATACTAAGCATATCTCCACTCATTCAAGCTGGATTCATATTGAAGAGAAAGCAATCAAATTATAGGCAGAATAGTGTTTTTATTTGAGGTCCTATGATGTGTATTCTGACTTACCCTACCACTAATGAGATATGCAACCCATGATTCAGTCACTTCCTGATCTTCTATTTCTTTACCTATAAAATGAGAAAATTTGGACTAGCTTTTTTAGGTCCTCTCTATTTGTGATATTTACTTTGAATATGCAAGAAAACAAATAATACATGCACTATGCATTTAGGATTATCAGCCTTTATCTTGCTTATAATAAAAAGAGCCCCAAATAGAATGAAATTTAATCAGATTTTTGTATTAATTCTTTTATTTAATCTTATTTTATTTTATTTTGATTCACTGTACACAAATGGAGTACAATTATTGTTTTTCTGGTTATACACAAAGCAGAATCATACCATTTGCACATTCATACATGTACATAAGGTAATGATGTTTGTCTCATTCTATTATCTTTCCTTCCCTGTCCCCTCTCCACCCCTCATTTGAGTCTACACAATCCATCCTTCTTCTATTCTTCCCTTACCTCCCCCCAATATATATTATCAACCACTCATCAGAGAAATCATTTGGCCTTTGGTTTTTGGGGATTGGCTTATTTCATATAGCGTGATACTCTCCAACTCCATTTACCTACAAATGTCATAATTTTATTAGTCTTTATGGCTGAATAATATTCCATTGTGTATATATTACCACAGTTTCTTTATCCATTCATCTATTGAAGGGCATCTAGGATGGTTCCACAATCTAGCTATTGTGAACTGAGCTCACAGGAAACATACAGTAAACTTAAAGCAGTGTATATTTTCTGTTACCTTAAAAAATCATTATCCACTGTGTGACTCTACTCTTCAAAATTCATAAGTGCTTGATGTTGTCACCTAGTAAACTCAATAAATAGTGGATACTGTTCTGGAAGGAAATATTAGTAAAAGGTAATCTTTTTTAAAAAGTTGGTAAGCAACACCAATTTTTTTTTTACAAGAGATACACTATTTTTCAATCCTGAAAATAGATAAAAGAAGTATACAATTTAATTTATCATTTGGAAATGATTTTCTTGATATCAAACTATTTACCAAGTAAGCAGCCTCCAAACAGAAATTTATGAATGCTAAAAAAAACAACCACAAAGTACTGGATAACTATGTGCAAAAAAATGAAGTTGAACTTCTCACACTAAATACAAAAAGTAACTGAAAAGCAATTTAAAAACCTAAAAAGGAAGAGCTAAAATTATTAAATCTTTGAAAAAAACACAGGCATGAATATTGGCCACCTTGGATAAGGTAATCAATGGTTTTCAAGATATGACACCCAACACACAAGAAAGAAAATAAAACCCAAACAGGTCAATTTCAAGATTTAAAATAAAGATCAAACGAAATGTTACTTCAGACAAATTATGATGAGTATAATAAAAAGTGATAAATAACTTACTGGGGAAGCCTTAAAAGAAGTTGGACTCATACACTACTTGTAGACATGTAAAACAATGCAGCTACTTTGGAAAATAACTGCAGTTCCTTAATGGTTATGTGATCCTGAAATTCCGCTCCTAGGTACATATTTGTGAAAAATTAGAACATTTCCCATTTTTTTTAATGTATGCTCAACAAAGACTTGCACAAAAGTGTTCACTGCAGCACTATTCATAATAATCAACAGTGCAAACAGCACCAACATCAATCAACTGATGAACAGATAAACAAAATATGGTATATATTTATACAATGAACTATTATTTGGCAATAAATGAAATACTGATACAATAACATGAATGAACCTGAAAACATTCTAATTTAGAAAAAAGTCACAGACCATATATGATTCCATTTATATAAATGGCACAGAATAAGCAAATAAGAGCATACATTTTTAGAGAATATTTTGTTTACTGAATGATATAATTCAATTTATTGAACACTGATGCTTTAGAATTTTTTAAAAATGTTCTTTTTAGTTATATATGATAGTAGAACGTATTTTGACATTATCATACATACATGGAATATAACTTCCCATTTCTGTGGTTGTACATGATGTGTAATTACACTAGTCATGTATTCATATTGAACCTAGTAAAGTTATGTCCAATTAATTTTATTGTAAATAAATTAATATTTGTCTATGGTTTGAGGATGTGGGATTAGGAGATCATAACTAAGTAGTGTGGTGATAGACACACAATTCTACAAATATTCTATAAGTTATTGAACTGTACACTTTAAGTGGGTAAATTGTATGGTATATGAATTAAATTTGTTAAACAAGAAAATCTAACTACCTAACTATTAAACCTTTGGGCAAACTGGTTCATAGCCAGAAGCTGTAATTTTCTTCTTCCTTAAAACAATCATCTGAAGTATAATATATGAAAATAGAAAATTACTTTTTTTTGGCCAATATATTTTTATGCAAAATGTTTCATTGACTCTCCATCTGAATTCCTCAGAGATATGTGGAATGCACCCACCTGCTTATTTTGGCTTGCCACCATTCCTCACATGCCTTATTTAGGGTTTGCACACAGTAAATTCAAGAGTTGTGTGTTAAGTGAATAAATTAACATTATCTATATATGAGATTTTTAAGACGTTAGAACAATTGTGCCTAGGAAAATGAAGTTATAAACAGGTAAATGAAGAAAAAAAGTTCTGTATTTTTATTTTTAAGAACTCAGAAAACATTTGTAACATAAAAACCTCATTAGAATTTTAACGTCTTGTCACAGAACAGATACACTATTTTTGCAATCTCTAAATCACTCTGAATCTAGTCATTCTTAGCTCTCAAAGCAATTACATGTATATAAAGCATATCAAAAAAGGAAGAGGATGAAGAATTTAAGTTAGAGGTGAACTGCAATTTTTCACATTTGCTTAGAAACAAAATCCAAGCATTTTAATTAAAGTCAAATGAAATGTTGGAGAAGTCACTTTCAAGAATGTAAAATAAGCACAGTATTAAAACAAAGGCTTTGCAGAAAGCTTTTAAAGAACTCCAAATTTTCAAGGCTAGAAAAAATGCTTAATAAAACTTACAAATTGGTTTATTCAGATTTGATTATCAGTCCTTTTGTGACTAGTCTGTGTAATTCAGTAAACAATAAACTTTCTTTTCTCCTCCTCTGCATGCCTGCAGCATTTATTTTTGAGGACATATCCAAGTCACTAAACAATTATAGTTCAAAGACACTGGCTCTGTAAGCAAAAGAGAATTATTTTTAACCTTGCACCTTACTTATGGCTCCTATTATCACAATGATATTTTGACCACTGGGTAAGCTAAAGCTTTCTGCCCAGTGTCAGTCCGCACTGATAAATATAATCTTTTTTCATTCATAAATCCTCCCATCCAGATCAGTTTGAGCATTTAACTAAAATAAATACCACAGTACAGACTACTGTGAAAGGATATAAACATTCTGAAATTAAGAAAGAAATACTTTTACTTTTGGCACTTTCCACAAGAGATTTATCATTTTGATGTACAATAAACATGAAAACCTATGTAATGTAGAATGGGCACTGGACTAGAAGACAAACACTGGGATTTTAACTCTATGCCCTAGTCCTACCATAAAACTTCTGACTCTCTTTAAAATAAATATAATACCTGTCCTATCTACCACAAAGAATTGTATAATCAAATAAGAATAAAAACAGATTCAAGTCCATACAGATTTCACACGGAGTCACCTAGTAATAACTATTATCAAAGTTTAGGTTCCAGGGGTCAATAAAGGGGTAAAAGATGGAATACACTCTCCAAGGTGTAAATTAGGTCCCAGGTAAATAAGGAAAGCAAAAGGCCAGAGAACAGCTGGGTGTTCCAGACCTTTGATATGTGAGCTGATGTGGTCACACATAAATTCCATTTTCACATGCCACAAACAAGTGACCAGACATCCAAAAACAGGTTTCACATTTCAGTTATGCCACTTGACAGGTGTCTGTCAAAATTAGGTCAAGACTACTCAGCACACCACTGACATACAGTGCTGATGGGGCTGCTCCTGCTGTCAGTTGGATGTTTCCAATCTAAACTTGTCCTAGATAAATAAGATTCAAAATTATAAAATAAACTGGGCCATGTTGCCTGCAAGTCCTTACATATATATAGATATTTAACCTTGACATTACATAGTTACTTTTGTGACACTTCATAGTTTATAACAAGTTTTAGTGGGAAATTAAGTTATAAAGAAGGTAGGTTAATCATAATTACATGTTTGAGGTAAGTTGTATGTGGTCCTGTAAGGTACAAGATGCCTCTATATTATAAAGAACCATACCACATCCAGAACAGAAGGATAAGAACTGTTAAAGAACTCAGACATCTAAGTTATTGACTGTTATTCTATAGGTACCATTATTTTCTCATTTCTTCTCAGTCCACTGAATATATGCCATTTGTCTGGCAGAATTTTCTTTTCTTTTTTTATTTATTTAATTTTGATTCATTGAACACAAATGGAGTACAGCTATTGTTCCTCTGGTTGTACACAAAGTAGAGTCACACCATCTGTGCATTCATACATGTACACAGGGCAATGATGTCTTATTCTGTTATTATTCTTACCCCCCGACCCCAACCCCACCCCGCCCTTCCCTCTATGCTATCTATCCTTCCTCCATTCTTGCCTCCCTTCCACCCCGCATTATGCATCATCATTCACTTATCAGAGAGATCATTCGGCCTTTGGATTTTGAGGATTGGCTAATCTCACTTAGCATGACAGTCTCCAACATCATCCATTTACCTGCAAATGTGTCTGGCAGAATTTTCAACAAATTATAACTTGGGAGAATGCTGAAGTCACAGGAAGTTTTAGAAAAATGCATAAAAATAAAAGATTAACTTTGATTTAATAAAAAATATGATTTATTCTGTTCTAATATATGAATTTTAGAGTTATAAAGTTATTTTTTCTTCTGCCATATTAAAATGTATTATTATGCTCATATTTTAAGTAAGAATAATTGGATATGAGTGTTTCTTCTCAGATTCAAGATGTATAATAAAAAAGCCTACTGAATTGAGAGAGTTTCAGCTGGTTTCCCACACACAGGATTTTCCACAGCAGAATTATCTGAGGTACAGGATTCAATGCACCCACACATAAATTTGAAATATAGTCCTATACATCTATCTGGAGAAAATGTCAAGTTCGCCAACAGAAAGCAAGGCTGAGTTATCAGCATGGAAATCAGCCTGGCTGAAAAGCTCCTGAAATATATCTACCTCATACAAAACATTGAAAAGTAACAGATAACAAGCCATAAACCCCACAAAAGTTCCGAAGTAATTGGACCAGTGACTGTATAATTAACTGTCACTATTAGTCAATGTTATCAAACATTTACCTAGCGGTAGCAGCAAATACAACAAAACAATTTTATGCACCTGATTTAATGTAATTCATTTTGTGAATAATACCAGCGATGGGTTCAGTAGGATACTGGCTGAAGCATGGGCATAATATTTTTCTCAATATAGAAAAGTAAAACTAAACTTTATTACTTATTTCATTTAAGCTCCACTACCAGAAACACACATGGCCCGAGTCAGTTCTTGGGGGTGTTCTACCATGAAGCGCTATAAGCAGATTTGGACCTAGAGAATGTAGATAAAGAATGACGTTTACAACAGCAGCATTTTAAGATGTTAGAATTATTAAGATGTTGAATTATTTGCCCTTAACTGGTTTCCTGTACCTAAAAGTCTCTCTTCCCTGTTCCCAAACTCACCTATTTAAACAGTTTTCAATTAATAAATGAAACCAAAGGGTCAATATGTTTGAGTCTGTTTTAGTCAGCTTTTTGTCTCTGGGACCAAAACACCTGACAAGAACAATTTAGAGGAGGAAAACTTTATTTGGAGTTCATGGTTTCTAAGGCCTCAGTCCATACACAGCTGACTCCGTTGCTCTGGGACTAAGGTGAGGGAGCACATCATGAAGGGAGGCCCAAAAAAGAAGGATGCTTAAATCACAGTGGCCAGGAAGCAGAGAGAGGTGAAGGGGCCACAAGGAAGATGCACATTTCTGGGGCATTCCCCTAGTGACTCACCTCCTTTAGTCATGCCCCACCAGTCTACAATTACTTTCATCAGTCCATTCAAACTAGGTTGGATTGATTAGTTACATCTCTCATAATCCAATCATTTTACTTCTAACTATTCCTGCATTAAACAGGAGCTTTGGGAGGATAACTCATATCAAAACTGTAACAGTCCAACAAAAATCATCCCATGATTCAAATATGTGCTTCCAGACTTTAAAATGGTTCTGTACAAATGTGGTTATCCGCATTATCTATATGATGCCATTATACTTTAGAATCCTGTTTTTTGGAATTATTATATGAATTTACTGTATATTCTTTAGAAGAGCCTCAAATTTTCAATGGAAAATCTTTGTCCTTTGAAGGTGGATTTGACTTTTAGAAATAGTCAAATCCTTTGACAAGCAAATATGGCAAATCCAGCCAGGTAACTCTACCTGAGGTTAAAATAAATGTGACTGTAAAATAAGACAGTAACTTCTTATATAGCATCTGTACATTAGTTCCTCAAATATGTCTGTCTTAGGAGCTTTGAATTTCCTGAAATCTTTTTACAGCATGCTCTTTTTCACCATAAAAGAATTAAGGGTGAGTTCAAAAAGGTCTTCTCTTGAATACCCTAATGCAGACTGATCTGGCTCAATAACCATATTTGTCCAAATCAGGACTTTTGTGTGTTTCTTTAATAACAGTTATTACCATTTAGTAATTTTTTTTTTTTGGTACTGGGGACTGAACCCAGGGGCACTTAACCACTAAGCCACATCCCCAACCCTTTTTTTATATTTTATTTAGAGACAGGTCTTGCTGAGTTGCATAGTGTCTGACTAAGTCTCTGTGGCTGGCTTTGAACTCTAGATCCTCCTGCCCAGTCTCCCAAGCCACTGGAATTGCAGGTGTGTGCCTACACAGCCAGAAAATTTTGTTTATCTCTTCTTCTGCATCTGTGCTGTCCAATTATAGCAATCCCTAAACATGGTTATTTAAATTAATTACCATTAAGTAAAATTAAAGGAAAAAACTAATGAATTAGATATCACTAAAATGAAAGAAATTTTTTTTCCTTGAAAGATACTGTTTAGAGATAAGAAAGACAAGTCACAGATTGAGAGAAAACACTTTGTAAATCACATATATGACAAAGGATTTGGATCCAGAATATACCAATTACTCTCAAAACTCAAAGCTAACATCTCAAAACTGGGCAAAATATTAAAATAGACAATTAACCAAAGATAATATATGGATAACAGAGAAGCACATTAGAAGATGCTCAAAGTCATCCATTATTAAGAAAACACAAACCAAGACTACTGGATACTACTTTACACCCCACTAGGATTACTATAAATAAAAAGACAATAACAAGTGCAGATGAAAACTGGAAAAACTGGACTCTAAAACACTGCTTATGAGACTGTGAAATCACTTTGAAAAAAGGCAACTTAACAGTGTCTTAGAAAGTTAAGTATATACCTAAAAAATGATCCAGTAATTTTATACCTAAGTGTTTATCCAAAACAAAATCAAAGTTCCTTGCAAATTTGTACATGAATGTTCATTTTAACACTCAAAAACTAGAAACATTCAAATGATCATTAACAGATAAATAGCTAATCAAACTTTCGATAGGTTGCACATCCCTAAATATTTGAAATCCAAAATGCTGTAAAATCTGAAAATTTTTGAGCACTAATGTTAAACTACAAGTGCAAACTTCCACACTAGACCTCATGTAACAGGCTGCAGTCAAAACACAGGTGCACTAAAATTTCATTGTACAAAATTAACTTTGAGCTATATATATAAACTGTATACAAAACATAAATGAATTTCATGTTGATATTTGAGTGCCTTCTCTGAGATATCTCATTACGCGTTCTAGGCACTGAGAAGAGAATCTGAAACAACATATTGTTCCTACTCTATTCTATTTAGACTCCCTATTCTAAAGGTTTTCAAAATCAGGTGAGGGGTGCAGGTAACACATAAGATCACAAATAAGAAAATACCAGGCAAAGAATAATGGAAATGACAATAAAGCAGAAGGTAGAAAATGACTGAGGGCTACTTTCCTTTAGATAATCAGAACAGGCTTCTGGGAGACCTATGATCTAAACATTAAGAGTAAATACCATGAAGACCTGGGGCAGGTGCAGAAGGAATAACAAGGCCTTAACATAGGCATGAATGTGATGACTCCACCTTTGAAAAAGAAGGCCCACCTGCTGGGAGAATACACAAAAAGGGGTGGGGGAGGCAGATAAGTGGGAGAAACAGACTCTGCCAAGAAAAGAGGAATGAATTTTATCATAAAGGTGATGGAAAACCACTTCAGGATTTTAAGCAGGTGTGCAACATGATAAATTCACATTTTTAAAACATCATTCTGATACTGCTAAATGAAGATTGGATCATGGAATGATAAGAAATGTGTTAGGCAATGAGGTTCTGCAAAGGTGCAAGTGAGAGATGGTAGTGATTTGGCTAAGACTACAATGGCATTAGAAAATGAAGCAGAAATTCAAGATACACTGCAAGTGACAGTAACTATTCTGATGGATTGGTTGTTGCATAGTAAGGAAATGAGTTGAAAATGAATCCTAGATTTTTGGATTGAACAACTGGGACACAATGTTGTGAATTACAGACATGGGAAAAATTACAAACAATAGTGCTACCATTTAAATAGATGCTTAAGTGGACAGTATATGTCATCATTTACTCAGTTTCATATTGAATTTTTCCAGCAAACTTGCAAAAGTAGGTACTGGTTTGGTAATATATCAACCCATTATGTTTTATAATGAAGGACACCATCTTGGAGACAGAGGCTATGCTGAATAAAAGGAACATGGGAAAAAAGGGTAAAACAACCCTTCATTTACTGGACAAGTACTACTTGACAAATGATGAAGCTACTTTTAATGCTTACTCCTTTTACCAGCATGCTTAATTAACCTTGGTAAAAAAAAGAAAACTGTTCAGGGATATAAATCCGATTTTTTTCCATTTCTTAAGTTCACAAAAATAAACAATGCTTTAAGATCTATGCCAATTACTGAACGTTCATTTGCCTTCCTTAAATGTGCACTAACCTGGTAAATTCACATGTGTTTATTTAGAAAGACTTGATCACACACATCCTCCCTCCATTTCTGAAGGGGAAAAAAACGACAAGGACAAACGGCAGCCTCAATACATCAAAGGCTGAGCCTGCACTACAGCCCATACATCAAGTTCACAGACACCCCTAGATGGCTCTGCGACATGGTCAAGGTCCTTGGGAGCTCACACAGATATCTATACCCGATGCACCCATCTCCCTTCTCTTCAACTGACCTTTAGCTAACACACCATCCTGGCAGGAAGATTTATTAAAAGCCGTAAAATCAGGACAAGCAGGGAGCCTGTGTAACCCCTTCCTTGAGTCTCTACTTATGGCAATGCAATGCCTTAAAATGTTTCTTAAGGAAGAGCTAGATTCTTCCTCTAATAGCAACTTATTTCCAGAGAAGCTGCAAAGGTACCACCATGACAAGGAACGAAAATGGTCAAATATCCGAAGGTCTTGGGCTGGAGGAGGGGGAAGCAGATATCGCTAAAAACACCCAAAACAACTCCTGGGAGAGACTAAGCCGCGGCCGGCAGCTCGTTGCCCACGTGCACTTGCTCAGCTAACTGTTCCAAAGAAACCTGACCCGGGTCGGAATCCTCCCACCTCGGCGCACCGCCTTTATGGGAAGGGAACGCTACAAGTTGTCTCCGCAACCCTTCTCGCCACCTTTGACAGAAACACGCGCGCCGAGCCCACACTCACACGACATCCGGTCCTCTCCTGCCCGGCCAAACCCACCCGCCCGCGAGGAGCTCAGGTCGCAGTCCCCGCCCCCCACACCTTCCACCACAGCCCACCGGGCTCGCACCCAGCCAGGCTCTAGGCCCGGCCAAACCTCCGCGCCCGTAGCGTGCACCATTCGCATCCCACATCTGCACCTCCCACTCTGACCTCCACCCGGAGCCCGGAATCGCCGGGACCTCGGCGACCCGCGTGGGAGCACACCCATTCCCACTCCGCCTCGCCAGGTGAGGGGCCGAGCTCGCAGCCTCGTAGCCCCGCAGCCGCCTACCTTCCTAATCGCCGGCTGTGGCGCCCGGGTAGGCGCCACCGGCCCTGATGACATCAGAGCTGACCCTGCCAAGGCCACCTCGGTGACCCGGGACCCAGCACCCGGAGGGAAAGGCGACCCCCAATCCGAGTCCGCGCTCGGCAACTGAGGGATACGCTGGGAAGCGGATCCGGCGGCGGATGAAGACGGGGAGGGGGCTGCGGTCCGCTGCGAAGCGAATCAAGACTCTAGATACCGCGAATCGGGGGCTTCGGGGTAACCCGGGAGCGGCGGCGCAGCACGGCGCGAGGGGCGAGCGAAGGCGGGAATATCTGCGAGAGCGCCGCCGCTGGGAGCCTTGAACGTTAACTGTTAAATCCTCGCGGCGTCCAGCTCAAGCAGCGCGGCGACTCACGCGGAGGGCGCGCGCCGGCGTGGGGGCTGCGGCGGCGGCGGGCGCGAGGCCCCCAGCTTAACCTCCTCACCTTCTTGGTGCCGGGGCCTCCCGCGATGCGAGACACTCCTGTCAGGGAAGAGGAGCGCCCAGGCTGCCCACCTAGAGTCTCCTGCTGGGGGGACATCGCTTCCATGAAGAAAATCTGCAAGCAAATCCAGCCTAGGAAGAGGCTAATTGGTCATATCCGCGGCTGGAGGGGCGACGACGCGCGTGCCGAGGCGCCACCGCCGCGCTCAGGTAGAGAGCCGAGCTCCGGTGCGGGCGGCGCGCCTCCCGTCGGGGCCATGTACCGCCGCCTGCGCGCGGCGCCGCAGGCTGCAGGCGATTACAGCCGCGACCGCCCGTCAGCGCCGCGGCCCGCCCCGCCTCGGGCCCGCCCCCTCCGCGCCGAGCTCCCTAGCTGGGACCGCCCCCCGCCACCCTCTTTCGCTTCGGCCCTCCTGGTGGGCCAGCTGCGCGGGGTGCCCGCGTTTTTCTGTATGTATAGTATTAGGGACCAGGCGACTGACCGACCTCTGACCGATTCTCCTAGTGTCCCAGCCTTAAGAAGCTCACCCGCTCAGGTCAAGCACAAGGGCCTGTAGCGCATGGACAGTCGCCTCTCACGCAGCCCTGCCCACTCCCACCCGACCCCTTCCTTTCCCGCGGCGTCCGGGGGAAAGGCGCCGCATCAGCTCATGCATCAGTGGAGCGGTGGCGACCTCAGCCTGAACGGAGGAGTTGCAGTGATTCCTCTCTTGATTTCAGCGGACTGCGGAGAACCCCCGCCTCCACCCCACGCCCCAGGCCTCGGGGTGGAGTTGCACATCTCAGAGTGCAGCGGCGGTTCAAATATGGAGGCCCCCTGTCATCACTTGACCTCTTGTGCAATTCTTAGTCGCTTAAAGCTAGCCAGTATGGGTAACTCGACTGGCTCCTGCAGCCATTGGGCAGCAGCCCCTGCATGTTTACACCCGCGTTTTCCGCTGTCTGCGGGCTGCAGAGATGCGGGCATTCTGAACGTGAAAGCGCAATTAAGGAAAATGCATGCAGAGAGAGGACTCTGAAATGTGGCTTAGCTATTGAGAAGGTCACAATATGTGGAAGTGTTTATCAGATATCTGCGCTGAGAGCATAGCTTCCTGTTAGCCCAAATAGCGGCTCCCCCACCCCCACCCCCTGGCCAAAGAATAAGCAGGGGAGCGGCTTTGGAGCCGACCTGGGTTGAGTTAGTATTGCTGCACTTTGCCGGACTGGCTGACTGGTGCAAGAGAATTCGGTAGGTGGCATTCTTCCCTTGAAGTCAGGACTGAAAAAGCCCGGCAGCAGATTAATGAGGAAGGATACCCCTCTATGATACTAGGTGGTGGCGGGATTGGTTTGTTTTTGTGATAAAAGGGAAAAAAGCAAGAGTTCCTGCGGGATTGGGCTGTTATTAGGACAGGTTGTAGAAGAATAGAACTCTGGTGGGGCTCTGTTCCAAGCAAGGGATGCTGTCCAAAACACACACACACACACACACACACACACAC
>JAJEJO010004934.1:56024-301681 GCA_020662805.1 Glaucomys volans
TATATATATATATGTATAATATATATACACACACACATAAATATATATGAGATTTATAAAGCATATATAACTGTAAAAACCCAGTTTTTCAGCGAGACTCTTTTTTTTTCTTTTTGCAGCGGAGACCAGTGTGCAGCGACTGAACTTTGCATCACCATAGAATTTTATCATGAATTTTGCACTGCAGAGGGGTTGCAGCTCCTCTATTTCTTGTTTAAATCATCTTTTTATGACTTTTTTGCCTCCTTCAATTCCTATCATGAATGGACACTCGCAATTTTTCTAACTGTGCTTCATTTTTTATTTCAATAACACTTATCTCAATATCTCAGGTAACTTACTATATTTATTCTATCTCAGAGGAATGTAAGCTTCCAGAGAGCAGGAATCTCTTGTCCTTTTTTGTTCACTCTTGAACCCCAAGCCTATAGCAGTATCAGGCAAAATAATTATTTGTTTGTTAAATCAATCAATGAAACACAGAGAATATGAGAGATCTGGAAGTGTCAAACTAAAGTTGGTTGTTTCACTCAGAAAGCTCCATGAATCATGAAATATTTTTTGTGTGACAAATGCTTTGTGCTCCTTCAAAGTATTATTTTTACTGCACATGTGGAAAACTTACTTTCACCTCTTAATTTGGAAGTGCTTTTTTTCTGAAATTCATTAGTTTGGGTTTTCATAGAAAACCATCTCATCCTTCCCCCAAGAGTTGTTTTGAGGTAAGTCTCACTTCCTAAGGAAAATGGAGCTGCTCCTATTATCACCAGAGTAATGTTTGAACACAAATTCAATCATATCACTCCTGTGCTTAAACCCTTCTTTGACTTATGTTTATAGAATAAATTTTAAATGCCATAGTATGATGTAAAAGGCTGCCCTACAATCTGCCCCACCCCCAGTTCTTTCTCTTGTCATTTCTGGCTGGGCTTCAATTCTCGTCCTGTTCACCATAACACTCAACTCTTTCTACTTCTGAGCACTCACCCTGACTTTTCATATAATCATGACTTCGAACCTGCTATTCTCATTGCCTTTTATATTTCCACCCCCATTACACTAGTACATGGTGTTTAGAAAATGCCCAATAAATATTTGTTGAGGAAATCTTCAGGACTGCAATTAGAAATTTTTAGCATCAGATCTTGAGTCTGTGTTGCTTTGTTCTCCCCCTCGCCGACACCATCCCTCTCACCAGAAGACCCTGCGACCCTGCTCAGGCTGGACCCCAGCAGAAATTACCTCAGAGAAAAATCTTCTTGACTTTATTTCAAGATTAAGTGCATCTCTCTAGTTGTAACAGATAACACTTTGGGGGAGCTTACTTTATACCAGACACTATCCTAAACATTATATATCTATGAATTCACTTGTATCTTTGTCATAAGCTTATGAGATAGATTCCCTAACTACCCCATTTTACAGATGGAAAAGCCAAGCTGGGTTAAATGTGCCCAAAACAGCTGGTAAGTAATCAAGCCAAACTTGAATCTGAGAAGTCTGCTTTAGAAACTGTGTTCTTAATTATTTGGCCAACTGCCTCCTGTAAAGTGTGTGTTTCCTTCTCCTTTTTACTCTATTATAACTTCTAACTATACTATCTCTGCATTATTTGCCTTAAAATAAAAGATTATATTTGTCTTTTCTTCTTAATCCCTTCCATTTGAGTGAATGAATGTAATATTAGAAACCACCATCTTCACTTCCATTTTTAGGCTGCATAGTAGAAGGATGATGTTCTGATGGGGAAGAAACAATCCTGGACTGGTACTTTCATTTTTTAGACAATGAAACCACTGTGCACTGGAAATGTTAAGTTGTAGAAAAGAGTGATGCCAGAAAACAAAAGTGATTATAAGGCAACCAAAGGAGTGTGATGACCAATGTCCAATATAAACAGGATGCACCTAGAATATTTTGAAACAAATCTTAAAGCATAGTACTAAGGATAGCAACAGTTAACACCTGGGAAACAACACCAGCAGACCTTAGGATAAACTAATCTAAGAATGAAACCAATATTTGTCCAACCATTGACTTTTGAATAACAAGGTATTTAACTATAAAAGGAAATGTCCATGCAATCAATTCATTCAATTGATGTGTATGTGTAGGACATTGTGCAGGACAATTTGAGTCAGGTCATTATGAGTCCACAGAAACAGTCCTTGTAAACCCCAAGATGCACACAGAAATCATCTTCAGTGCTGTCCAAATGCCCTCAAACAGAAATTGCAAACAGATGCCCTGCAGGGTAAATGCAGGTATGTTTTTCAATATTTGCACTGCCCCCCCCAAACTTGTTGCCAACTTTAAAAATATTATCAAAATATGATCAGAATATTTCATGTCTAATTCTTGGTTCTCTTGGGGAAAAATATCAAGAAGTTGGCACAATTTCTCCAAAAAAAAACCCAATTGACTAAAACTGAGTCATAGCTATATTGCTTCATTTAATGCTCACAATTACCATAAGGGAAATTTACTGTCAGAGTTACCACTGTCCCTGGTGCTGAGGAACTACCAACAGGTAAGGTAATGAGAGATGAAAAACAAGAAAGACCAGAGAAGAATGAGCAACACCATGTGGGTACATTTAAAAAAGAAAAAAAAAAAATCCAACATAATGGAATTTTTCAAGAAGAGAAATAGTTGATAATGTCTTATGTTGCAAGAGATGAAGCTGGTGAAATCTAAGGTATAATTTGAACAGGAAAGGTTGAGATTGTTCTTTGAGGAAGAAGCTGTGAATAGGGATAAGAAAGGGCAGTCCCTCACAGAGGAGGGTAGGATCTATTTTATTACGAAAGTAGGAGGCATATGGGCTGAAGTAGGTGAGAGATGCTAATCTTCACTTGGAGAACAAGGCCAGGGAAAAGTTATCTATAATACCAAGAAGAGAAGATTGAAAAATATCTACTATCTATTAGGAGGTAACTGATGACCTTATCTAGAATAGCTTGAGTGAAATGAGTGGGCTGGAGATTGAGGATGGGGGTGGCGGGGAATGCAGTGAATGTGCACAGCTTTCTTGGGAAGTATTACAGGAAGTAGAGAAGGTAGCAGCTGTGGCTGGGGATTGAGAAAGATTTGAAGGGGACTCATATTGGTCTAACTATGGACACAATTGTGTTTTTAAAAAATTAGTTGTTCTATTTAGTTTTACATGAAAGCAGAATGCATTTTGATTCATTGTACACAAATGGAGTACAAGTTTTCATTTCTCTGTACACAATGTAGAGTCACACAATTCATGTAATCATACATGTACATAGGGTAATGATATTTGTCTCATTCCACCATCTTTCCTTCCCCAAGCCCCCTCCCTCCCCTCATATCCCTCTACACAATCCAAAGTTCCTACATTCTTCTCTTACCCTATCGCCCTGTTATGTATCAGCATCCACTTATCAGAGAAACTATTTTGCTTTGTTTTTTGGGGATTGGCTTATCTTGCTTAGCATCATATTCTCCAGCTCCATCTATTTACCTGCAAATGTCCTAATTTTATTCTTCTTTATGGCCAAGAAATATTGAATTGTGTATATATACCACAGTTTCTTTGTCCATTCATCTATTGAAGGGCATCTAGGATGGTTCCACATTCTAGCTATGGTGAATGGAACTGCTATAAACATTGATGTGGCTGTGTCACTGTGGTACACTGATTTTAAGTCCTTTGGGTATAGGCCAAGGAGTGGGATACCTGGGTCAAATGGTGGTTCCATTCCAAGTTTTCTAAGGAATCTCCATACTGCTTTCCAGAGTGGTTGCACCAATTTGCGAACCCACCAACAATGTATGAGTGTACCTTTTCCCCATATCCTTGCCAACACCTGTTGTTGCTTGTATTCTTGATGATAGCTATTCTAGTTGGAGTGAGATGAAATCTTAGGGTAGTTTTGATTATCATTTCTCTAATTACTATAGATGTTGAACATTCTTTCAGATATTTGTTGATTGAATGTATATCTTCTTCTGTGAAGTGTCTGCTCAGCTCCTTAGCCCATTTATTGTTTGGGCTATTTGTATTTTTGCTGTCAAAGTTTTTTGAGTTCTTTGTAAATTCTGGAGATTAGTGCTCTATCTGAAGTGTGTGTGGTAAAGATTTTCTCCCACTCTTGTCAGCTCTCAATTCACTTTATTGATTGTTTCCTTTGCTGAGAAAAAGCTTTTTAGTTTGAATCCATCCCATTTATTGATTCTTGTTTTTATTTATTGCACTTTGGGAGTCTTATTAAGGAAGTCTACTCCTAAACTGACATGATGAAGATTTGGGCCTACTTTTTCTTTTATGTGGTCCAGGGTCTCAGGTCTAATTCCTAGGTTCTTGATCCATTTTGAGTGGAGTTTTGTGCAGGGTGAGAGATAGGGGTTTAATTTCATTTTGCTGCATATTGAGTTCCAGTTTTCCCAGCACCATTTGTTGAAGAGGCTCTTTTCTCCATTGCATGTTTTTGGCACCTTTGCCTAGTATGAGATAACTGTATATATGTGGGTTTGTCTCTGTGTCCTCTATTCTGTACCATTGGCCTACCTGCCTATTTTGGTGCCAAAACCATGCCGTTCTTGTTACTATTGCTCTGTAGTATAGTTTAAGTTCTGGTTGTGATAGCTCCTGCTTCACTCTTCCTTCTAAGGATTGCTTTGGCTATTCTGGGTCTCTTATTTCTCCAAATGAGTTTCATGATTGCTTTCTCTATTTCTATGAGGTCCATCATTGGGATTTTAATTGGAATTGTATTGAATCTGTATAGTGCTTTTGGTAGTATTTCCATTTTGACAGTATTAATTCTGCCTATCCAAGAACATGGGAGATCTTTCCATCTTCTCAGTTTTTCTTTAATTTCTTTCTTTAAATAGACTTAAATTTAATAATCATGATCATTTCAATAGATGTAGAAAAAGCATTTGATAAAATGCAGCACCCCTTCATGCTCAAACCACTAGAAAAAATAGGGATAGTAGGAACATACCTCAACATTGTAAAGGCTATCTATGCTAAACCCAAGGCCAACATCGTTCTAAATGGAGAAAAACTGAAAACATTCCTTCTAAAAACTGGAACAAGACAGGGATGCTCTCTTTTACCACTTCTATTCAACATCATCCTTGAAACTCTATCCAGAGCAATCAACCAAACCAAAGAAATTAAAGGGATACGAATAGGAAAAGAAGAACTCATTGTCACTGTTTGCCAATGACATGATTCTATAATTAGAGGATTCCAAAAATTCCACCAGAAAACTTCTAGGACTAATAATTGAATTCAGTAAAGTAACAGAAGATAAAATCAACACTCATAAATATAATGCATTTCTATTCATAAGTGATGAATCCTCTGAAAGAGAAATTGGGAAAACTACCCCATTAACAATAGCCTCAAAAAAGAAAAAAAAACCACTTGAGAATCAATCTAACAAAACAGGTGAAAGACCTCTACAATGAAAACTACAGAACACTAAAGAAAGAAATTAAAGAAAACCTTAGAAGATGGAAAGATCTCACAATTGTGTTTAAATACTGAAGGAAAGTTATTAGGGTGACAGAGAAATTAAAAATACTGGGTCACTGGGTGGGAATGGGATCTCTAGAGCAAATTTCTGCAGAGAATTAGTGGAAGAATTTAAGGACTGAAAATTTAAGGGGAGTTGAATGTTCTAAACAGACACTGAAGAATGAGAATGAACAAGGACATGTGCCTGTGCCCTGCAGCCAGGGTACACAGCCATGCCTGTACATCATTTGACTTCTCTTTAAGGATTCTAGAAGACAGACTAGATTCATTCTGAGAGAGGGTTTGCTAGCTAAGAGTGATGCAGAATAGTAGGTCAATAGAGTCAAGGATACTGTATAAGAATAAAGTAAAAGAGTAGTCAATATAGTAGATCACAAACTGGGTCCTTTCTCACTTATTCCTTGAAAATGTCTTATCTTTCCCCTTGTTTCCTCCTCAAGAACCTTTGTGGTCTTATTTCTACTTTTCCCCCACCCCTGAAACACTCAAGGGATTTACTCTGTCATCCTAGTGCTCTTGGATGTTCTGTGAACTTGTCAATATTCCTTGCATGTAGTCCTAATTGGGTCCTTATTAATTAGTTTCCTGACTACATTCCCAACCACTCTACTGAGCACCCAAACGGACTCACTTATAAGCCTCATGAACATCTCAAACTTAATAGGTCTCAGACTCATTAATTCCTTTTCTTCTTTTCCCACCCTTACCAGTTCTCTGTAACTTCTGCCATTGTTTACTTTTGTAGCTCAAGCTCAAAATCCTAGATTTCTCCCCTTTTCAAATACAGTCCACAGCCTCCCACCCCACCCCAGCACAGTCATTCACATGCATAGAGGCACATAGTTGACCACCAAGGTTTCTTAACTCTTATCCTGCACACCTGATATATTTTCCCTTGTCTTCATTATCAGTCATACCCACAGAAATATTCTGACCCATACTTGCCCTAAAGTGTTTTATTTCTCTGTCACACATGGCTGATAGGCATGGAAAATGGTGCAGTTGATGGTTCCTTAAAAACTTAAACAGATTCACCACATGACCCAGGAATACCACTCTACCTGAACCCAAGGAATTGAAAACAGGGACTCAAAGAAATACTTCTATGCCAATGTTCATAGCAGCATTATTCACAGTATCACAAAGTGCAAACATCCCAAGTATCTATCAACATATGAATGAATAAATAAATGTGGTATATCCATACAATGGAATATTATTTGATCATTGTATTAGAACCATCAGGAAGTATGGTTATAAAAAGAGAATTTATTAGATTGGCTTACATGACAAAAGCTGAATAGTCCACAATGGCCATCTTCAGGCTGGAGAGCTAGAGGAACCAGTAGCTGAGCAGTCCAAGAGGCTGAAGCCTCAGAACAAAAGGAATCAACGGTATTACCCTAGTCCAAGACAGAAGGCTTCTGGAAACTCCCTGGAAAATCACTGGCAGAGTCTGCTTTGGAAGAGTGAAGAAGCAAGAGTCTCATATCCTCAGGTGATCGCAGCAGGAATCAAGAACCCATTCAAGAAGAATGGAGTTTGCATCTGCTGCTGCTTCCTTATTCTTCCAACTTTTATTCCATCCAAGCCATCATCCTACTGGATGGTGCTACCCACACTTACGGAGGGTCTCCAACGTCAGTTTGCTATCCCATGTGCCAATCATTGCTAGACACACCCTCATTGACACACCCAGAAGCCTCTTAATCCAATCCATTTGACAATTCTAATTAACCATTAGTCATAAAAGGAATGAAGGGTTGATACATGCTGCAACATGATTACCCTTAAAAACATTATGCTAAGTGAAATAAGCCAGATATAAAAGGACAATTATTAAAATATTCCACTTACATGAAATATCTAGAATAGGCAAATTCATATAGACACAAAATACATTAGAGGTTACCAGGAACTGAGGGAAGAAGGAATAGTTTAATGTTAATGTTTTCAAAGATTCTGTTTGAGGTGATGAAGGGGTTTTGGAAATGGAGGTGTTGATGGCTACATATTCTTGTGAATATAATTAATGCCAATAAATAGTTCATTTAAAATGGGTAAAATTGTAATAAGACTCTTCCAGCCTCTAATCTTATTCTACTATAAGCAATAATACATAATCTATCTTTTTCAAACACCAATCTGATCATGTTTCTCTATTCCCTGGAAACTTCAGTGGCTTTTCATTATTCTTAGCACTAAATCCATACTCATGATGGTTCTAGATCTTCCTGCCTTCATCTCAAGCACGAATCCTTGCTTCTTTTTGACCTGCTCTCAGCTGTGATACAGAAGCTTCTCTAAGCAATCTAGGTGATGCACAGAAAGTCTTGTGATTCATTTTTGTCATTTGGAGGCACTGATGACTTTGCCGTCTGAGTTGACTTAAGCCTTGATATAAGAAGCTTTCGAAACTCTCAAGACCAGATGTGAAGTTTTATTTCTCTTCCCTTGGTTAGAATCTCAAAAGGGGCATAATATATAAAGAATGTAATCCCAGTTCTCAGAGTAGAAGATTATGCAGTATTGTAGAAAGGAGTTAGGGAAAGGCAAGGAGGAAGGTAAGAAGAAAGAATAATAGGGAAGGCTAGAAAAAGAGTTTGGTGTAGTGTTGTGAAGGACCTTGGATTCCATGGTCAAAAATTGGACCTTATTCTCTAGGGAAAGTGGGAGAAAAGGAACTGATATCTATTGAGGGCCTGTTATATGTTAGGTATATTTCATTTAACATTCAGTGTTACCAAAGAGGTTGTATTATTGTACTCATTTTAAATATAAAAATGAGGTTCAGAAAAGTTCAATGACTTTCTGAGATTACACAAGCAAAAAGCGGAAAATCTAGGATTTGAAACCATATTATGACTGGGTTCCAAACTCATTTCAGATTATATTTATAATGTTAATAGCATTATAGTATTAATCATAGCAACTACTTATTGGGAATTAACTTTGAAGGGAAGGGAGATAAAGATTTGGGAGGCACTGTTCTGAGTACTTCACATACTGTCATAATCTTCACAATAATCCCAATTGCTTATATTATAAAGACGAAGAACATATTACTTAAAGACATTAACGCACTTGTCAAAGATCATTTAGCTACAAAGTGCAAGAGCCAGCATTAAACCAGGATGCAAAGTCCATGTTCTTAACCACCAAACTTAATGGCACTAGCTTTTTGTTGTTTATGACTAGATGTGTTGCATCCAACTTCATGATGTGAGATAAAACTAGATATGACCCCAGACCTTCTACTTACCTTGCTCAGCTTGCTTACTGGTCAGAGATTCATCTTGATCATTTAAAAAATGTATTTTACAAAGCAACTTGATATACAAAAACCAGTTTAAAAAAAAACAAACGAGGATGGATTTGTTTTCCATCAAAGTTTAGGTTGATCTGTGATCCAGACTAAATTAATGAACTAACCATCATTCATTATTTATTGTATGATTCACTCTCTTGCCCATTCTTTAATAGAAAGCCCAGTCTGTGACACTCCTCCTTCCCGCAAATCACTGTGTTTCTTTTCATTCTCCTTTGATTTTTCCTGGGTATTTCAAATGACTGTGTTTGTTAGTTCAGTCTACATGTTTATGTTATAGTCTTCTCCAGAGATATGTGAAAATAAGCCTTTTTAGGTATATTCCTAATTCACTGCTTTCTATCTGTTGCAAAGTTGTTATTGTCTCAATTGATAAGGTAGTTAGAGAACTAACTATGGACTAGCTATGGACACAATTATATTTAAATACTGATTCCCAAGTACTTTATTTTCTTTGAAGCTATTGTGAATGGGATAGTTTTCCTGATATCTCTTTCAGCTCATTTGTCATTAGTGTATAGGACCACAATGGATTTGTGGGTGGTGATTTTGTATCCTGCTACTTTGTTGAATTCGTTTATGAGTTCTAGGAGCTTTCTGGTGTTTTTTGGATCTTCTAAATATAGAATCGTGTAGTTGGCAAATAAGGATAGTTTGAGCTCTTCTTTCCTGTTGTATTCCTTAAATTCTTTCTTTTGCCTAATTGCTCTGGCTAGAGTTTTAAGACTATGTTGAATAGAAGTGGTTAAAGAGGGCATCCCTGTCTTGTTCCTGTTTTTAGAGGGAAGACTTGAAAAACTGAAATTTTTCTCCATTAAGAATGATGTTGACCTTGGGTTCTAGTGTATATAGCTTTTACAATGTTGAGGTATGTTCCTACTAAACCTAGTTTTTCAATGTTTTGAGCATGAATGGATGCTTAATTTTGTCAAATTTTTTCTGCATCTATTGAGATAATCATGTGATTCTTGTCTTCTAAGGCTATTGATGTAATGTATTACATTTATTAATTTCTGTATGTTGAACCAACCTTGCATCCCTGGGATGAATCCCCCTTGATCATGGTGCACTATCTTATTAATATGCTTTTGTATGTGATTTGCCAGTATTTTATTAAGAAATTTTGCATCTATGTTCATCAGGGATATTGGTCTGAAGTTTTCTTTCCTTGATGTGTCCTTGTCTGTTTTTGGTATCAGAATGATACTAGCTTCCTGGAATGAGATTGGAAGGGTTCCCTCCTTTTCTGTTTCATGGAATAATTTGAGGAGATTGGTGTAAGTTCTTCTTTGAAGGTCTGGTAGAACTCTGCTGAAAATCCATCTGGTCCTGGCCTTTTCTTTGTTGGTAGACTTTTAATGGCATCTTCAATTTAATTGCTTGAAATTGATCTGTTTAAATTTTCTGTGTCCTGCTGATTCAATTTGGGTAGGTTATGTGTCTTTAGAAATTTGTTGAAGTCTTCATAATTTTCTATTATATTGGAGTATAGATTTTCAAAGTAGTTTCTGATTATCATCTGTACTTCATCAGTGTCCTTCATGAAATTTCCTTTTTCATTATGAATTTTATTTGAATTTATGAATTCATTTGAATTTTTTCTCTTTTTCTTTATTTTCTTGACTAAGGGTTTATTAATTTTTACTTATTTATTTTTTCAAAGAACCAACTTTTTTGCATTGATTCTTTGAAATTTTTTTGTTGATTCAATTTCATTGATTTTGAGTCTGATTTTAATTCTTTCCTTTTTTCTACTGATTTTGGTATTGATTTGTTCTTCTTTTTCAAGACCTTTGAGATGTAATGTTAGGTTATTTATTCTGTGACTTTCTATTCTTTTAAAGAATGCAATGAACTTTCCTCATAGTGTCCCAGAGATTTTAATAATTTGTGTTGCTATTCTAATTTACCTTTAAGTATTTTTTGATTTCATCCCTGATTTCCTCTACTATCCATTGGCCATTCAGTAGCATATTTTTTAGTCTCCAGGTGTGAGGGTAGCTTCTATTTTTAAATTTTATCATTGATTTCTAATTTTATTCCATTATGATCTGATACAATGGAAGTTATGATCTTCACTTTTTTGGGGGGCCAAGAATTGCTTTTGCTTTGTAGCCTAAGATATGGTCTATTTTAGAGAAAGATTCATGTGCTGCTGAGAAGAAAGTGTGTTCAGTCATTGATGGGTGAAATATTCTATATATGTCTGTTAAGTCTAAATTATTAATTGTATTTTTTAGTTCTATAGCTTCTTTATTTAGTTTTTGTTTGGAAGAGCTATCCAGTGATGAGAAAGGCATGGTAAAGTCACCTAGTTTCATTGTGTTGTGGTCTATTTGATTATTGAAATTGAGAATGATTTTTTTGATGTACAAAGATACTCCACTGTTTGGAGCATAAATATTTACGATTGTTATGTCTAGTTGATGTATAATTCCCTTAAGCAGTACAAAATGACCATCTTGGTCCCTTCAGATTAACTTTGAAGTGATTGGTGATTTTTTAACTTGTTTGATTTTTTATTTATTGTTAGGATGAAGTGATTTTCTTAGTTCCTTGCATACAGAACCAAAAACCAGAAATCCAAGTCTTTATAATTTTAGAGTAAAAATTTCTTTCCTTCTGCTTCCCTTTTAAGCTTCCACTTATCTCTACCCCCACCCAACAAACTTTGTTTTTCTATTTTTGCCAACTTTTGGAGAAAATCCATATTCATTGCCTCCACTTTCTCACTGCCATCTTTCCTGCTAACACGGGATCTCTTCCATGATTCCCTAATGATCAAATACACAATTTCTACATTCAATTCAAGGATGGCTCTTTGTAGCATATGATCTGCCATTTATCTTGACAGCTTTAATACTGTTCTTTTACTCATCCATTCTTTCACTTAAAAAAATACACACATGTGCTACCCATCATTTTGGGTGATAACAATACAGAATGAACAACTAAGACGTGTTCTACTCTCCTTAACTTTGTATTACAATTGTTTTTTCATGTTTCTCTGACTTCTCTAAGACAACTTCACTGGATCCTCTTTTCCTACTCACATGTTTAAAATAGATATCAAAAGTCCTGTCATTTATATTTCTCCAAAATACATGTATGCACACACACATGTACATGCATTCAAGGTGTTCAGAAGAATCATGATATTAGGTCACATATATGTGTGCTGAATAATTTATGTTTGCCGAATTTATTATTTACCTAATAGTGGTTATAACTATAGCACTTGGAGTATACTTATTCTTGTTAAAAATAACAATTGTTCTGTGATCCATAAATGGAATATGAGGTTTGATTTTGTTTCCCTGGGATAAATAAATATGTGTTGAATAAAGTAAACGCAGAATTGAGTTTCAGAGGACTGTATCATACATATGAAAAAGAATTTAAGCAATTAGAAAGTAGTTATTGAGAACTTTTCCATTTCCTGTTTAAGAAGTGATTAGGAAGATGAAAGATTAAAATTTTATTGAAGCATTTCTCTCTTGAAACTACTTACAAAATAAGAGTTTTTAAAAATCACATATGGCAACAAAAGAATGAAAGGACCATAAGTTTGGTTCTCAAGCATTGAAACCACCTTAGTGGATTTTAAGAATAATATTTGAGTTTTTCCCTAGACATTCTGATTTAATTTGGGTGTTTGGGGTTCAGGCTGAACATCAGACTTTTTTAAATCTACAAAGCTAAAAACCACTGTCCTACCAAAACATTCTCAAACTTGTTTACTTCAGGAAGAAGATGATCTGTAGAACAGTAAGAACAGTAGTGAACTTATATTCTTCATCTCACTCCAAATCCTAGAGAGTGAACTTTTGAAATGAATACAGTTTTCTTTAATATCACTAAATCTAGAAAGAAATAAAATGAGTATCTTTATCTTTTCTTCCTTCTGATCATGGATTTTCAGGAACCACTGTTAGGAACAGATGATAGTGAAAAATGAACAATGAAAATACCTCCTTATTGGAAATGAAGACTCTAGAACTGCACATTAATTGAAAAAATGATCCAAAGTTTGAAGAATTTCCTGTACTTGAGTGATGTACCACCCTAAACCCCAACTAGTAGTAGAGAATCCTAGTACTGAATATAAAAACAAAAATTCAGAAAACATAGCAAGAAATGAACAAGATAAAAAAAAATACTATAGTGCAACATCAAAGCATGTACAGGATCTAATCTAAATGAGAATATAACCTAATGGGACAAGAAACAATTCCTTATAGGTGCTACTTGCTACAGAATAACTTAATGAGAACCAATATTCAATGAAATGAGCATTCAAGGTGACAGATGAAATGAAAAGAGAGGCTTCACACCTAAGAAAATAAAATCAGGACCCAACAAGTGTCATTACACAACAAATAAAAAATTAGACACGAAAATGTAATCTGAAGATAAAAAGAGCATCCTCTTTCTTGCTAAATTTTATGCTTAATATAAGCTATATCTTTATTGTTATGGGTTGGATGTGAGGTGTCCCCCAAATCTCACATGTGAGACAATGCAGAAAGGTTCAGAGGAGAAACGACTGGGTTGTAAGAGTCTTAACCCAATCAATGAATTGATCCCTGATGGGATTAATTGAAGTGGTAGGATGTGGCTAGAAAAGGTGGGAATTGGCGTGTGGTTATGGGGTATATATTTTGTATCTGGAGAGTGAGTTTCTCTCTCTTTCTGGTTCCTGATGATGCAAGCTGCTTCCCTCTACCACACTCTACCTGCGGCCCTGAGAAATGGAGCCAGCCTTCTGTGGACTAAGATCTCTGAAACCGTGAGCCCACAAATAAAAGTTTCCTCCTTTAAAATTGTTATGGTCAGATCCTTTTAGTCACAGCAACAAAAAAGCTGACTAAAACACTTATTAAACTATTCAAGTTTTCACTGCAACGCAAGCTCCATGAAGACAGAGGTTTTGATTTTCTCTGCTATAAAGCCAATGCCTACACCCTTCCTGGAAAGTTGTAGGTGCCCAGTAGATGTTTGTTGCATGAATGAAAGGATGAAGAAAGAGATCTTCACTGATTCAGGAGTGAAAAACAATTTATCTACAAGGGGGGAAATGTTGAGTCAGAGTTCAGACTTCTTCACACTCAGAAGAAAACAGACAAATGTCCACAACATTTTAAAGGTAAAAGTGACTCCAGAATTAAACTAAACCAAAATGGCATTCTGAAGTTAGGGCAGCAAACAGACATCCTCAAATAATATGATTTGGATAACAAAATTATTGAAAGAACATTTGAAGAAATAAATCTAGACAATTAAGACAAATCAAAATTTAAAAAAAATTAAGAATATAGAAGCCATGGTAAAAATACTGGTGGGTGAATACTGAACCAATTTTAAGTACAAAACCAATGTGAAATAACTAAGGTACTTTTTTTTGACAGAGCAAGGTATATATGTGTTTAAATATTAACAATATATAGATAAAAAAAGATTAAGAATTTTTGAAAGATCCAGGGAGTAGAGAGAAAATAGTGACTGTTAAAAGTCTTCTTTAAAGCACATCATAAGTGGACAGTGACTAAAAATAAATAATTTGGGGGATTTAAATATAGTTTTTATGAATATTTTATAATCTCTTTTTGTCTTCCTCAATCCCTGCATAAAGAGTTCTTTTAGGAAATAATGTCTCATGTGTGGAAATATTTTATTTGAATATGACAATTCTTCTAGTTTATTTATTTATTTTGTTCTATAAAATTCAAGGAAAATAAAACTAAAAACCATTTCTCTATTCATCCATCCATAAAAACGTATATGCATTCACCCACCCATCCATTCATCCATAAAAACACATATGCGTTCACCCACCCATCTGTAGTTGTATAGAAAATATTCAGAATTATTTCCCTCTAATATTAATAATAGTAATTTCTGGGCAATGGGGTTTAAAGTGATTTTAAAACTTAGTTTTCTGCATTGCTCGAACTCTGATAATTAGGATATATCATTTTCACAAAAAATAGAGTGATTTTTTGTTAAAATGAAGACATAAAAATACAAATTTGAAAATGTTAACAGTAATTAATTCTGGGTTTGGAAATCTTTATTTTCATTTCTTCTTATACCAAGTTTTTGTTTCTGTTTCTAAAAACTGTTAGCAAAAGATTTTTGAAAACATCTTTAAAAGTTCATTTAATTTAAAAAAGTTTGCAAATAGGCATATTAGTTCTATTCTTCTTCAGAATGAAGTTTCAAATGAATTTTTGCCCTAGATTACTAAATTCTAATAGTGGAGTATTTGACTAAAGTTAAATTCATAGAATGTTTAATAAGAACAATTGCAAGGTAGAAAGATGCATTTGAGAACCAAAGTGGCAAGGACAATGACCATTTCATAAATCCTTCCTGTGTGCTTGGCATGGGACTAAATCCTTTATCCATTTTGTCATTTAGTCTTCATAATAAACCTATGAAATGGGCAGGAGTATTATCCCTGCTTTCAAAAATAAGGAAGATGAGATTCTGTGACATTAAATCATTTCCCAGATTCCTGTGAGCTAGGACTCTAATGATTATATGACTTCAGAGCTCCTTAAATTCTGAGTATTCCCCCTACAAATCAGAAAACTGAAGTATTAAAGGTAAAATAGGGAGGAAGAAGAACAGGAAAAGGGAGGAACTGCTAAATGAAATTGACCAAATTATACTATGTATATACATGAATATAGTACAGTGAATTTCACCTTTATGTATGTCTATAAAGCACCAATTTTAAAAATAAATAAATAGATAAATAAATAAATAAAAGGAAGACTAGTAACAGAAAGGAATGAGAATAGGGGAATGGGGAGGGGGGAGGAAATGAAGAAACACTGGAGACTGAAATGCAACAAATTATATTCCATGCATGTATGATTGTGTCAAAGTAAACCACACTATTAGGTATAACTATAGTGCACTAATAAAAACATGTTTTTAAAAAAATAAATATGAAATAAAGTTCCAAAATCACATAACAGGGCCAGGATTCAGTCCAGGACTATATGATTCTACCTCTCAAGGACTTTCCAGTGTGTCAATCTTTTAATAGAGTGTGTATATGTGTATACAATCACATATGCTATCACATAATTTTTTTATAGTGATTTAATTATTAATTTGATTTATTTCTGTCTACTCTCTTTTCCAACTTATCTTTCTTGGAAAACATACTCTACAGAAAATGTCTTGATTCTTAAGACTTAAGTTTACCAACCCAATTTTGTGATCTAGTAAACATCCTGAGGCAATTTTCACTCAAGATCAGAACTGAACTTTGTGACTACAGAGCTAACTGTGCTCCAGAAGCACAAGAAATTGGAGAGGGGTAGAAAGAATGAGATTGTCAAAATACAACTGAACATTGCCTAGAGACAGTTTTTCCTGAGGAAAACAAAACAAAACGAACCTAATTACAGATTTTCTATCTATTCAGAAACTTTTTTTTATTCTTTTGCTTGCTTGTCTTCCTTCCTTCTTTCTTTAGTGTGCATGTGCACACACATGCATACACACACACACACTCACACACTTTTAAATTTAAGAATTAAAGTCTTCAAATTATTGTAAGATGAATAGATCTGGAGATGTTTTATAGTAAAATTCTAGGAAGCAATAGTGAAGTGCTAGTGCTTGTGAACTCGAAAATAGAGAGTAACCTTGATGAGGCAATTGCTTTGGATTGGGTTCTGTAAAAATAAGTGTTTGATATGTCTACAAAATGTAATTTTGTAATTTCAAATTGCTTCAGGGATGAGAAAATTAATGAATATAGGTTTTATTGTTGTGGAAGAGACCAATGTAACAGTTAATAATTTGTGCTCTGAATGTATCCTACTATATTACAAACTAATATTATGAGATCCAATGAAAGAAACTCCTACCGTGGTTTGAATATGATCTTCAGTTTCTTGGAGAGAATCATAGGATCTAAGAATCATAAAATCATAGATGAAAAAATAACATCAGAGATGCACAGTATTTGGTTTTTGTTTAAATTTTATTAAAAAATACTAAAATTTAGATTATTCAGTAATGGATCCAGCATGTAAGTAAACACCAAACTGCACATGATCCAAAAGTCAATTTACATTTGGTTTAGGAATGTGTTAATTTTGTGTGATAATACAAGCAGAGTTTCTTTGCTAATTGTATTATATTTAGGTTAATGCAAAAATTGATTTCCTAGAATAGTAATTGTTGATTGACTGACTCAAGGAAGCAAGTGGCATGGGTTTATGGCTTTGTAAATATGTCCTTTGATGAGTAGCAATTAATCCTTATGTCTGCACTCTTTGTTATTTTCATACCTAGAAGTAAGTTTGACTGACAAAAATACCACATGAAGTAGCCATTCGAGAACATTTTATAGTTGATTTAAAGTAATAATCCTCAAATCTGTTTTTTCTAAAACGCTCAAGAAGAAAACCTGAAGTGTTCATGCTGAATAGAATAAGTAACTAGTCCATAAAAATATTTTTAAACTCTACAAGCATATTTACATGTGTTTGCAGTCATTGTATGTTCCTGACATTTTCATGCACAATAATGATGTCCAAGAACTCTTTATTACCTAGCATTTTAATCTAGAAATTTATTAATCTTTAAAAACAGAAATTAAAACAAAACAAAACAAAACCTAAATTTGTGAATTAGATACTGATCCTTTCTTCCAAGAACCACTAGCACAAAGCAGAGAAACTCCATTTGGGGCCAGAGATCTAAACTGGCTTGCTGGTTCTGTTTCTCAACTGTATAAACATTGGCAAGTTACTTAACTACTCTGAGTTTTCATTCAAATGTATTTAGTACTTAACCTCAGAGGTTTGTTGGCCTGGTATATGTGAGGTTAATAGGTAAATACATATTGTATGATGTAAAGCATTATATAAATGACACTTATTATCTGAAGTTTAATGCAAACATTGACATCCTTGAACCTTTCCATAGGTTGCAACACTCAAGTTAATTTTAGACTTCCTGGACTCTGTAAGTCTATGACACGCATCTTATGACACGCCTTCCTGAAGGAGGAAGGAGATAATGGGAGGAGGCAAAGAGTGGAAGGAGAAGGAAAAGGGAAAGAAAGGATCCTTCATTCATCTTTCCCAAACTGTACAGAAAGCCTTACAAAGCAGAGTATACAAATAAGAATGAAACAATAGGAATTAACTCCCTTGTAAATTAGATTTGGAAGACTTTCCTATATGAGTTGATCGTTATGGCACTGAAGGGTAGCTCCACAGTTCCTGTGATAAAATATTGCAATGGTAAATTACTGAATGGCAACATAACTCAAAGAACAGAGCAGGAGAAAAGAGACGTGAGAAAAGAAAATGCTTATGTTGACACACAGAAATGCTTTAGTAATCATCAAAGAATGAAAGGAAATAATAATGGGATTTTAGCAAGTTAAATTTCACAGAAATGTGCTTAAGCATGTGGCATTGCTTAAGGGCTAGACCCATCAAGTCAGGTGATCAGATAGAGCCCTTTTTTGAACACTGTGGCAGGGAAGAGAGGGAAATAAACATTCATTTTCAGTGAAACAGTGGATGGCTGCATCAAAGCAGTAATATGCTTTCTTTTCAGGCTTCCAGTTAAGAAGGAATATAGTTACTATCCACATCACATTCCAGGGCAAGGTGAGAAAAAGATGCTTTGTAGAAAGAAAACACCAAATGAAGACACATCCAGTGTTTCACAGACTATTGCTATAGACTCACTATTGCTCTGTAGGGTGATATTAAGGAGACACAAAGATAAAATTACAGCTGATACTTCATTTTTTATGTTCTCTTGACAAAAGCATGAGCAGTACTTAGCTTAAGCAAATATTAATATTCTCCTTAAATGTTAATGAAATATAAGTAGATAAATTGGACCAGACTTCCTTAACATGACTCCCAAAGCACAAGAAATAAAAGCAGGGATCAATAATTGGGATAGATTCAAACTAAAAAGCTTTTTCTCAGCAATGGAAACAGTCATCAATGTGAAGAGAGAGCCTACAGAGTGGGAGAAAATCTTTGCCACACACACGACAGACAGAGCACTAATGTCCAGAATATACAAAGAACTAAAAAAACTTTACCCCAAGAATGCAAATAACCCAATCAATAAATGGGCTAAGGAAATGAGCAGACACTTCACAGAAGAGGATCTACAAGCAATCAACAGATAATATGAAAAAATGTTCAACATCCCTAGTAGTAAGAGAATGCAAATCAAAGCTACCCTAAGATATCATCTCACCCCAATTGGGGTGATAAATTGGGGGATTCTGAATTTCAGTATTTCATTGGCTGATGCTTTCTTTGCTAGGACACAGATATGGATGCAGAATTGTTCCCCCACATGATTGCATTCTACAAACTGTCAAAGTCACTTGCTGTCCTTTAGGCTTCTAGATATATGTTTAGGAATGGAGGGAAGGAGGGAGAGGGAGAAGGAGACAGGAGAGAAAAAGGGAAAGGGAGACAAAGAGGGATAGGGGAACAGAGAAGAGAAGAGATTTACAAATAAGAATTGGTTTACCAAACCTTTAAGTAGCAGGACTGAGATTAGGTTGTATAATCAGGTTAGACCTTTAATCACATTAGCTGGAAATCACCTGTAGTGGAAGAGTAACATACCCAAGCACTTTAAGCCCTCATGCAGTACACTGTGCAAACTGATGGCAATACTCTTTGTGACTACTGTGGTTGCCTTTTCCTAAGGAAGAAAATTTTTTGCAGATGAATAGCTTAACAGCTAAAAGAACTTTTGAGAGAGGGACTCAGCAGAATTAAATTTCAAAACCAGAATTTTCCCAAATTTCAGATGAGTTGAGGAAAGTAATATGTAACAGGATAGATTGTCTTGATCCAATCGTTTTATAGAATATTTACGAGTAGACTGATGGCACTGCAAATACCTCTGATAGTTCTCTGCTATTGAAAAGTCTATTCTTTGCAAAACAAAAATATTTTACTTTGACTTCAGAGAACTATCTTTATGTATCTTTCCATTAGAACTATGGTCTGAATCATTAAATATTTTCCTTTTTACAAGTCTATCTAGTATATTGTACAATTATATTCTGACCCATTTTATTTCTTGAAAAAATAATATTATATAAACTGATAATCTCTCAGAGCATTCTGTTTAACAGACCCCAAATCTGGAAATGAGAACAATGAAGAGAAGAGAGCTTAGTATTATATTTTTCTTCCAATTGTTATCTACTGAGGCTCACTCTTGGTGATCTACAGGTCTGGTGTACGAAAAATCTATTCACAAGGACAGTTGAGGAACTAAAACTCACTCCATTCAGATGTTTTCCATAACATATATTAAAGAAATTACATCTTCTCAAATGTGACGGTTTCAGTGGAGCTCTTCCTCTTCTCCAATACCTGGTTGTCCTTCCCTTTCTCAATTGTACTGCCTTCTGTCAATCATGCAAAGGTCTTAACTTGTGTGAATTCCATCTCTCTCTCAATCTCCTTATTGAATCAGTATAGAATACTTCTTTTTCTTTTAAAATGCCATCTTAGATATATATGTATATCTCCCTCCCTCTCACCCATACTTCCCTGCCCTCACCCACTACACACACATGCTTTACTGATTCAGACCTTTAACCTCTATTGTTTGGCTTAAAATTTCTAGTCAGTTTTCATATCCCCATTCTTTCTATGTTCCAACCATCCTACAACCTACTTATAGTAGTATCTGCTCCTTAGGAATGGACTATGAGATTTATATGCAGGAGATTGATGGAGAAGAGCTCAGAGGAGCAAATCTGAGGAAGCAGAATTGGGAAGATAGAAATGTAGAACTGAGGTGCAGTTTCAACAAAGGCCTCAGTCAGTCTCCTGGGGAACTCCAAAGAGCTAATCCACAATTAAGGTAAGAGGGCTGAGTCCTCATGGACCCATTTGGAGTAGATGTTTAATGTGAGCTGACCTGGGTGAGGCAGTTCTCTCCCTCTGAGGGCAAGGTCTGGAGATATCTAGATGTGAATCATTAGCAAGTATTCCTGACTATTGGAAGCATGCATGTTTTGATCATGAAGAAGATTCTGGATGGTATATCAGAGAATCCTTTAGAATTCACCTTTCAGAATGCTCAGACCTCTTGCTTCATGTAAGATGTTCACATGACCTGGGAAATTTCCCAGGATTCTAGTTTGTCTCTTTTTCTGGAAATTTGTAAAAGGAAGATTAGTAGGATGCAATACAGTTCTTGCCTCTATAGCTGGTGTGAAGGTCACACCTCATATTTCTCTACTACTCTACTACTAATCCTACATCTTTGTACCCTCACTATAGCCCTACTGCAGGTCTAAATGGCCCAAATGGTAGGTGGAAAGTCCCTCATACCTAAAAGGTCTATGTCTTGGTCACTATACTCTTCTCACACTATGACTGCAGCACTCGTACATTTACAATAACAATTGGGTGGAGGAGTATTCTAGATGGTCACCACAGAACCTTAACAGAGTTTATACTGACCTCAAAAATGGCTCTTCAGGACTGAGGTTGTGGTTCAGTGGTAGAGTGCTTGCCTAGCATGTGTGAGGCACTGGGTTCAATTCTCAGCACCACATATAAATAATAAAATTAAGGTCCATCAACAACTAATAAAAATATTTTTAAAAAAGAAAATGGCGCTTCATGTTTGTATTTCCTCTGTAAGCCCACAGATGGTGTTACTAGCTGAGACTTTGTGGCAGGAAAGGTAAACCCTATCTGGAATATGTGGCAGTTCTTGTCAAGATGAATTTTTGCCTTTTCCAGTGTCAAGAGACTCCATTGCAATAAACTTGCTAAGTATCTGTGAAATCCAAGAAACGAACGCATCAGGGACTCAGCATTGGTGTCCATTGTTGGCAGGTGGAACATTTGGCTATAGGTGTACTGAATCAGCAGCTGGACCCAGAAGCCTCTTTGGCCTCCCTTCATTATCAAACAACTGTGCTGGCATTTGTTTGTCCAGTGCCAGAAGTTTGTTGACATCAAATAGGAGAAATCTGTCCACTTAGTTGTTAAATGCCTCTTCTGTGAATGGTACCCAGTGGCTATTAACATGTGATAGAAAGATCTTCCCATTTTGTGCTCTCTCCCATATTCCTACCCACATGCCTCTTCCACAGACTTGTACTTAGATAGACTTAGTCTATCTTCCATAGGCTCCTGATCAACCATTCAGGTCAGTCCCCACTGCCCATCAGTTTATGTTCTCACCTAGTTCTACTTGTCTTTCCATACAAATTACATGGCCAACCAGTTCCCTAAAGATTATTCCTCATCAGCTTATGTTCTTTGGCCTTGCTTGTGCTCAGTTAAAAGTGTACTACTTCCCTCTTAAGATGGGTCGATGCTGGGAGAACCTAATTTTATGACTTGGTAGATCTGACTGACGATGGTCAGTTAGGTCACTGAGGAATAGTGAACTAATTAGGGTAGGTGGAGGGTAGGCAGAGAAGTGGATGGGAGGCAAGAGAGACAGGAGTATAGATAGCTCTTTTCAGTTTTTCTAAGAAGTGGACCCAAGAAGCAGAGTAGTAGCTTGAGAGACATGGAGTCAAGGAAGTTAAGTTTCCTTATTAAGATGGGAGACATTAATTAAGGTATGTTTGTATACTGTGAGAATGATTCATTTAGAAAGTGAGATATCTGTGTAGGAAAGAAAAGAGTGCAAATGCAAGGAGGTTGGAAAAAGAATCATTAAGCACTAAGATTTTTTCTTTTTTGTTGGATTTACATTTTCTTAGGAAGTATGAGGCAAGGTCTATAGCTGTAGGAAGGAAAAAGAGGAGTTAAGAGATTTGAGATGGGAAGATAAAGTGTGCCATAGGTGCCAGGAGCCATAAAAACTGAATTCTTAGAAAATTACAATAGGATTGTTTTCAGGATAATCAGCCAATTTGACTACTTATCCTGAAAGTAGTCAAATGGGCTACTTCAGATACTCACTTGATAAATTTTATTAAGTATCAGGATTGTTTTCAGCCACTCTTGTCCAGATAAATGTTATAAATTAATTTTGTAGGCAATATGTGGTTCTAGACTCCTTTGAGCTCTTCCCTATGTTAAGGACTATGTTTTGGGAAAAGCACAGGGGCAAGACTTCTCCACAGCGGATGGTAAGAAGCACTCTTCTAAGCCTACAAAGCCAGAGTCTGTGGGCAAGAGCTTTGTCATACAGATTATTTAAAAATACTGGAAGTGTTTAAGTGCTTAATAATAATCTAGTTTCTCGAGTTTTCTCTAAACAACACTCCACCCCTGCTTTCACCACTTCCCCAAATATTGATTATATTTTAGCTGCAGTTTCCATTCATATCTGGCTGTTTATCATTAGCCAATTTCAAGGTATGGACCGGCACTGAAATGTCATGAACACTGGCTTTTGACATCTTAAAGTGAATAAGAGGAGGATTACCGAGCCTCTTTTTTAAAATAATGCATCCTGCTGGTTAGGAGCAATGGGAAAGGGAACACTGGAAAAGCACATGATGGCTTATTGAAGTTTTGGAGAAAGAAGTCAGTCTGTATGCAGCAGCAACTCTTCCACAGAATGGCTTATTTGGCTTTGTTCAATCCTACCTAGGTTTTATTTTTAGAAAATAAAATAAACCTAACAGCTGTGGCCTACTGTAGTCAGCTGGGGCATCCATTTTATCAGTGAGCCTGTTATATTGGGATCCCATATGCTTCCATTCCTAGTATATCCTCCTCAATCACAATCTCTTGGTGTCAAGGGGCTTAGATTTAATGTCTTGAGAGAGTTTTCAAAAATCTGTCATTGGTCTTAAATCAAGGATTAGCTTTACTAAAAGTTGGAGGTCTAAGTTGGAGACTTCTGTTTTCTAAACTTTAAAAATGTGCCTTTCTGTGTGATTAGATGCAATATCTAGAGGATACAGCTTCTATATCACAGTCAAAAGATTAGAGTTAAAATTAACATTAACATTTATTGTTTTCTGGGTTTTTAGTTTCACTGACCAGTAATTTTTTTTAACATGGGAATGCTGGGAAGTGGTGAACAGAAAAAAGTTGCCAATTTCTAATTTTGCCAATTAAGAACATTAAACTAAATGGAAGAAACAATATCCACCCCCTAAATATTCATATACCATTACCTTTTCATTGTTTTTAAAAAAGTGTAATTCATCATAGACAGATACTTGGAAAGTGTGCATCTCATCCAACCTTGTATCTAATGTTCTACAAGATTCCATTCAATGTCTGACTTTATGTGTAAAGAAATTTAGAAAGGACACACCATTTCTGTAGATGTTTCTGAAGATTATATTAGGTCTTTTAGTATTCACATCACATTGTTTTTCATGACTATATGACAAGCATTGTTAAATTTGGGGGATATAAAGATAGAAGACAGTTCCTGACTTCAAAGTTCACAATTTAGTAAGACACATACATAACCAATTAAAATTCATGTGGTAAAAGCAAGTGTAGAATTCAACATACTCAGGATGCACCAGGGATTGGGCAAGGGCAAGTGGGTCTATAAAGCTTTCTGGAAGTACCTGTTTAGCTAGGGTAAGTGTGAGGAGGTGGTCAGAAACATGTGCCAATAAGGATCAACACGATTGGTGGAGCTTCCTAAGAGTCTTTATACGCATTATCTCAACTGACACTTACATCACTCCAAAGAAGTAGATATTTCTGCCTAAAATTTGCTAAAGCTCAGAGACCTTAAGCACCTGCCCTGAAAGCCACTCAGCTAGGAAGGGGGAAATTCTGTGTTGGAAACCAAGCCAACTTAACTTGTCCCAAAATCCATGCTTGTAGTAGCTACAGAATATTGCTTAAGCATAGTGTGTTAAGTTTTTATGCACTTCATGAAAACCCCTATAAATGCTAAGCTAAATTTTCCTTTTCTGTACTCAGTTGTTGGTCTTCAGTTGGGAAAGCAGGACTCTGCATTAATTGCCATCAAATGCATTTTGTTAGTAGAAGTCAAGATATTGACTTGAAGTCAAGATAACTGGTATTGTAGAAGACTACCCATTTAAGTGAAAATGAAATTTCAAAATGGAATATTTGCATATGTTCAACAGTTGGTATAATTTTTAATAATTTTTGTTGTCATAATTATACATGGATCATTTTAGCCATTTACCATTCTAGGTGTTCAGTGCAGTGGTATTAAGTACATCCATACCATTATGTAGCCACACCACCATCCATCTCCAGAACTGTTTTCATTTTTATAGCACCTAAGACCTTTCTAGATAAGATCCTCATCTTGCTTTCTTTAAATAAAACTGATTAGTCTTATCCTCAGGATCACAAAATCCTTGTAGAATAACCTGTTGATTTCTACATTCACGATGGTTTAAAAACTATTGGCCACATCTTTCTTAAAAATTTTTTTATAGTATATTAGAAGCTTACCCAACAATTCAAGAGCATATACAGTTAATTCTTGTTATTCCTGGTAATATTCTATAATGTCCTCATGAATACTGAATTAGTTACTGCTGAATCACTGAGTCCTAGAGGAAATACAAAGTTAAGTTCTTGAAAACTTCTAATCACAACATTTTCATTGACTAATCAATATGCAACTTTGTTTTATGTGTATTTCTGTTTAAAGATACCCTATTCAATATATTATTGATTCATAAGGCACATCACAGATTTCTTGCATTTAGGACGTTAGACAACCCTTCAGTGCTACACTACACTTCAGGGTAGTTTTAGAGTTTTAGATCACAGAATCCCCAACAAATGAAAAAAGTGGCACTGAATTGATTGTGAAAGGACATTTGTTTATAGTATGAACGATAAAACAGGACGACAGGGTATCCCCATTTCTGATCTCAGCTGGGAACATGTGCATTGGGTTACCCAAAATTTTCACTGCTCTGTCTGCATGTATACTCAAATGCCTGAATGCCCAGGACTGATTTAGGAGCCACAAAGAGACTTCTGTTAAGTCGGTAAATTCACAAATATGATATCTGCAAATGATGATTAGGTATGCTTTCTTCTTTTATCATCTCACTACTCTTATTCTCCTTAGATCAATGATCTATTCTAGTTTTCTAAAACCTCTTGTCAACATCTCTCTAGAAGTTACTGGTATGGATACAGTGATTTTTGTTTGCCATATTTCTGAGTTTCTGTTTTTAATCTACAGAGAAACTTGCACTTATTGGGAGCAAATGGATGAATTCTTACAATCTCTGTATCTAGCTCATCCATTTTATTCTATTCTTTTCAACATGGGAAGGTGAAAAAAGATAGGGAATCAGAAGATTTTTATTCCTTGAAAAGATAGAAATAAAACAGAAGCTGAGCTCTACTTTCTCTTTGTTATCCATTAATATTACACCATCATTTCTAAGTTACTGCTTTAAGTCATTAGTATTAATAACTCATTACTTAATAAATTCCAAAGAATGATTACATACTTGGCTTGGAATTGTTACTGCAATTTAGCAAAGGAATAACCTGGATAAAACTTGAATCTAAACCAAATAGGCCAGATGTTTCCATTCATTTTCTCAACAACCATTTATTGATCATCTGTTAAATGTCAGGAGGTATTCTAGGTGCCATAGACAAAGAGTTATATATTTCTGGATTTGAAGGAACTCACATATTTAGGTGGTGCAGAGGGGTTCAGAATTTTGAGTTGGAGAGGTAGAATAATTTTTAGGCAGTTTAGCACTAGAATGAAGATGGTTAGGAAAAGAAGATTGTTAGAAGTCAAAATTTTAATAATTTGTTTTCATTCTTTGATAGGGTTATTGGCTTAGTAAATCAAGGAATACTGTACAGGGGATATATCTTGGTTTTAGCAAAATACTGTAGTCTTCTATTGTCTAATGTGACACCTGAATAAAATATTCCAGTCAGCAAAACTGACCAACGCAGAATGAATAAAGTAAGGTTAAATTTGTAGTTGATTGGATAACAAAAATGTGATTAATTCCTAAGTACTAACCAGAAGAGATGTGTTTCATGATGCCATGGGCCTTTGTCCTTGACACTGTCCTCATTAAACCTGGTAAAGTGGTGGAAGACACACTCATCAAATATATAGATGATACAAACCTGGGAGGAAGAGGGAGGGTCAGCAGTGATACTCAAGATTAAAAGCAATGCTAACAAGTTGGAATATTAGGCTTAAAGCAGACAGTAAAGTAATAAGGGTGTATATCCCTTATCTGAAATGTTTGAGACTAGAAATGTTTCAGATTTTGAAATTTTTTTTCATATTATAGAATATTTACATATAAATAATCTTAGATAGGGACTCAAGTCTAAATACAAAACTCACTTATGTTTTCTAAATACATTTTACACCTAATCCAAAGTTAACTTTATACAGTATTTTTAATGTGCTTATGTTCTGATTACAACTTGTTGCATGAGATCAAGTGTAGAAGTCTCTATTTGTGGTGTGGTGTTGGTGCTCAAAAATTTAGGGATGCTTAATCAAGAAAACATTTTTAAAAATAGATTGCATAATATGAGATGGAGAAGATTTGAATAATCAATGATTTGCATAACAAAATCCAGAAGTTTTAGTTGACCACAAGTTCAATTTTAGACAAAGATGAATGTGACGGGTAAAAAAGTTAATCTGTTATTATGCTGCAACTAATAAAGAGCAACATGAGTAGAAGTGTGCTTGTGCATACTAAGTTAGCAAATTCCAAAACTATATTAAAATTGTTTATCTTCCACAAGATTGTAAAGTCTTGAATGTGGAAACTGAACTTGTTTATTTATATATTTCCAGAATTTAGCTCAATTCTTGAATTATAGTTAATGTTCAAGAAATAACTGTTGAATGACTTAACAATTATGTGTAGAGGCTGCTTTAAGCATTTTAATGTAATTATCTCATTTAATCCTCTCAGTATACTTAAAGAAGAAAATACTATTATTTCCATTTGAGAGATGAAACAACTGAGGCCTCACCACATGGCCTGTGAAGAGGGCATAGAAAGGAAAAATACACAAATGCTTCCAAAATCTTTACATAGAAAATAGTTTCAGACTTCTCTCTTCAACATGTGGCAGAGCTGAGAATTCAGTCTTTGAAGTCTAGTATTTAAGTTTGTGTTCTTATCCACTTTCCTTTGCCGCAATATTTACATAAAAATATGCCTTGGGATTGCATGCCTCAGAGCATAATAAGCTTCAAGGAGACATTTTTTTCTTAGCTTCTCCCTTTTCTCCTCTCTCCTTCCCTCCTCTCTTCCTTCTTTTCCTACCTTATTTTTTTAATCAAATAAAGGATTTTCAGTCAGCTTATAAAAATATTAAAGGCAACAAAATCTTTTTCAAAAGGAAGAAAGTTCAGCCCAGGAAATTTTGGTTAGGAAAATAAGATGGAGCCATGGTAAGGTTAGTACACAAAACATAGTGAGGTCCTATCTCCATATATTTTTTGTGTCTTTCCAGTTCCATCTGTAGAACTCCTTTCTCTGGTCTTCTTTTGTATTTCTTGTTTATACAATACATTTGGCACTTTATCATATTATATTCCTAATAATATTATGGCTGTAACTTTCATTTCCTTAGTAAGATTGTGTAAGTCTTGAAGAAGAGACCTTGTCATATTATCTTTATATACTTTTGGCCCTAATAATGTGAAATTCATCAGATTCTCTGTAAATACTATTAAATTGAAAAAGTTTCATTTATTGGGAGTTAGTCAATGTCTACTTCTGGGCTTTTCTCCAATCCTCATTTCTTCTCTTTCTTTTTCTGTCTTTCTGGGCAGAATTAATGATTCTTCCTAGGTGCTTCTGTGAGAGTGGGAATTCTTTATATTTCTATTATGATGCTTTGAACTACAAGGCATATATTTTCCCTATAGACTGTGAAGTATTTGAGAACATTATTTATTCTCATATTCTACTCTGAGGTCAATTCCTAATAAATATAAGGATTCCGTGAACATGGGAAGAAAGGTAAGAAGGAAAGGAGATAATAAGGATTATTTTCCCCCTTTTGGCAATTTAATTGCTGCTTTTTACTAAACAGATGGTTAAAGAAAAAAAATTAGGTGACAAAACTTTGTACCATTAAAAATCTTAATTGGGGGGAAATAGATGAAATTACTTGCTATAATGAGTTCCTGGAATTTGTGTGTGTGTTATGACTTAGATATTAGGTATCCCCCAAAAGCTCACGAATGAGACAATGCAAGAAAGTGCAGAGGTAAAATGCTTGTGTTATGAGAGCTTTAACTTAATTAGTACATCAATTCCCTGACAGGAATTAACTGCATGGTAACTTGTAGGCAGGTAGAGTGTGGATAGAGGTGTAGGTCACTGAGGGTGTATCTTTGGAGAAAAAACATCTTTTATGTTTTTTCTCTCTCTCTCTCAATAAACTTTTCCCTCTTTAATTGTTCTTGTCAGGTCCTTTGCTTACAGCAGTGAAAAAGTTGACTAAAATGTGTGTTTTTCTTTTTTATACCCCTTTCTAAGAATAACCTAGTAATGAAGAGTATGGAACCCTGGATTTGAATGCTGGCAGTACTACTTCATAGATAAATGACTTTGGGTAAGACATTTATTTCTCTGTGCCCCAGCTTCATCATCTATAAAATGAGGAAACAAAGACACATATCTAAGAGGGCTGAAATGTGAATTAACTAAAGACACATGACTTACAGAAAGAGTTGAAAATGGTGCTTCGTATATAGCAAGTACTATAGAAGTATTTACTATTATTATAAACCTTGTTTATGAAAGGTTGAATTTCTCCTCTGTACTGCAAAGTCTGTAATACCAGCTACTACTGAAGTGTTAACTTCCCTTTGAAACACTCCAGGACTTACTTTTAGCCAGGGCATTCTGTACTTCCTGGAGTGATGCTGGCCATAAAGCAACTTTCATAGAGGATAATAAAGTACCACATGATTGCAAAGTCAAGAATGTCTGACCCCAAGAAACACCCAGTGGAACTGGGTTTGGATTTTCCCTTTGCTTGGGAACATAACTGGTATGAGGCAGGCAAAAATCCAACTCATGAGTGATTCAGGCTATGGAGAGAAGACCTTGGGGATGGGAGGATGGCCCTACAGAACACCCTGACTCAGCTGAGACACTCCTGATAGCTAGACAGAGCAGCTGGCTCCAGGATCCAAATGCAAGTTTACAGAGCCCTTAAAAGTGAAGGAAGCAGCTGAAGCCACACTACATTTTTATTCTTACAGAAACTTAACTTGGGAAGTCTTTCAAAGTTTTTAAAAACTCTTTATGTTATCTCAGTGATTTGCCTGTCAAAGAGAAATGGCAAATATCTTTATTAAAAATCCATAATCTAAACACAAGTATCAAAGGGAAGGAGCCAATTCACATAATACCCTCAAAGTCATTTCTAGTCTTTCTTACCCAGTGGTGTACAGGTTTTCTTAGAGATAAGGAAATATTATTTGTGGGGTCCAAAAGTAGAGAAACAGTTTAGAAAAGACAGAATTGTTGAAAGGCTAATTTTAGATAAGTAAAATAGTAGTAACACCAGAACATGGCTCAAATGTTGGATTTGGGTACACAGCTTCCACCTATGCAGAAAGTCATAATAGACACACTCCTCCAACCCTAGAGTTTGCTGCTTCCACCCCAGCCCAATTCTGACTGGAATTCACTAGATCCCTCATACTTATGCTACCTAACCCTGTCTGCTACAATCCAGATACTCCCAGCAGGAAGTGGTAGTTGAGGGGAAAATAGGTCAGCAAATTCAGTTTCATTCAAATCAATCCAATTCAATTTAATTGAACTAAGTTCAGTTAAACATACATTATATAAATCATATATATTATTTATATATAAATTATGTAACTGCATTAATACATATAAATGAATAAGGAACGAGGTTTTATTCCTGCCCTCAAAAAATTCCCAATTTAATGAGATAGACTTATATAACATTAATATGAAGAGCCAGTGTAGGGTGTTCTATAAGAGTATATAAATGTAAATAAAATGGGCAATGAGAGCACAGAAGAAAGAGCAATTATTTCTGATGGGGAAAGCCAGCTGCCTTTCAATAATATCTCATTTAATCCTGCAAAATCATTAAGGTGGAAACTGACTACCCCTGTTTGAGTAATAGGTTTACTGAGCCTGAGACATGTTGTTCAAAGTTATGCAGGAAATAAGTAAGTAAGCTTGGACTTGGGCTCAGGCCTTTCAAAGTCAAAGTTGGGGTCTGTCCACCACATCTCACCGACAATCCCAATTTTTTTTTAAATTTTTTTATTTTATTCTAATTAGTTGTACATGACAGTAGAATGCATTTATATACATTTTGATAGCTCACACATACAGTATAATCTCCCATTTTTCAGATTATACATATTGCAGTATCACATTGGTCATGCAGTCATACATGTACATGAGGTAATAATCCCAATTCTTGATGGCAGATATGTAAACTTCCTCTTAGGGTCCCTAAAACCATATACATTCCATGGAAAGACAAATGTCTGTGCTTAGATGGGCCTGAGCCTACCTTGATGCTACTTATGGCAGGAAGTATAACATATTAGTGATCTCATGCAGCTGGATTATAATAAAGGCCAACTAGGGAAGAAATATGAGTCTATACTTGGAGTGTACTCAATAAGAAAGAGGTATAAAATACCAGAAATCAGTCCTAGGCATGGGCTTTGGTCCCTGATCTCACATAAGCTTCTGTATCTGCAACCCCCAGTGTACATCTATACCATTGCCAGCATTGCTACAGGACTGTGGTCTGGTTTTGTTTTGTTTTTTTTTTCTCAAGTAGAACAAGTGAATGCTGCCTAACTCTGAGTCTGCTCCTGAATAGTCGTTCTGCAGGCTCTTGTGTTTAGCACTCACCTTAGGAAGCTAATGCTTCTAAGTGATGCCTAGGCAAACTGCCAATTGTTTTTGCTTGCCATTAATATGTGCTTCTGATTTGGTTACCATGGTTACAGGAAACTCCAGAACTGGCTTTCACTCAAATCAGAGGTCCAGTCTTTTATCCATGGGGAATGCTGCACTCTGAGCCAGCATTCCAATCTAGTACTGTGTAAGCAAGGCCCCACACCCTTATGCCTTGTAGTCCTCAAGTGCAGTAGGCTGGGTAAGAGACATCCATGTCTGAGACAATTGTGGTGCACTTTTAAATTAAGTGAAATGCTACCTCTTGAAATTAAGAGGATATTTGCTTCTAAATGGGAACCTGGGACCTGCTTCAGGAGGGACCTTTTCCTCCAATGGTGAGTATATTTCTCACAAGGGAAAAATTTGTTTCTTTCTATTTTTCCTACAAGGCTACCAGCATTTATCAGAATTGCTTTTCTTTATCACTACAAAGTAGGAAATTCTGTTTGTGATTGGTCTCAACTTTGTCTATTATTAAATTCCAAAGCAGAATCACCACCAGTCCATGAAATTACTTCTCATATTAGCAGGATAATCTTTAGAATTTCCAGTGTTTACAAAAGTGCCTGGGGAATCCTTAGCCCAATCTCTTGATCAGATACTTAGCTGCCTTTGCCTTTCACAATTATGCATTCACAGAGGACACCAGCTAAGATGCTGTAGGCTTCCAAATAGGCATGTGCTTCGGGGACCTAAAATCAGCTCTCCAAGGCTTTCTTGGGCTACTGCTTCTCTACTTCTGTACGTGCTATTCATGGAGGTTTTAGGTAGGCTCTCTAGTGTACCTTCCATTCTCAAACTTTTCCTTGACATTCTTTCTTTTACCATTTCAACTGCATACAAATGTTGTGGGGGGAAGGTGAGGGATCTACTCAGAATAATCAGCCCTGAGATCTACTACCAATTCTTTGGTCACAATAAAAAATGTTCTTTCTCATTATACATTTTATTTTGATTCATCTCTGTTGTTTCAGTGGTTTCATTTTGCTTTTTCTGAAAAGAATCACAGAGAATTACTTTACTCTGAGTCTTAATACAAAAACTCCTTATTCTATACCCCTAAAACCTAGGGAGCAGGCAGCTCTGATAGTCCCCAGAGCAAATAATGACTCGTTATTTCAACATTCATTCTGAACACTGTCTATTCCCCTGGGCAGTGAGGCACGTGGTCCTCTGGAAATCAAACAGCAGTAAGATTCAGTTTAAGTTTGAGCTGGTTAGTTAAGAAGTTTCAGGCAATGTGGCTTGTTTTCCTGCAAGCATAAACCTGACATACTACTCTGTAGCTTCTCCTCAAGGACTAAAAGTAAAGTTGCCATATGCAGGGATGGCTCTGACTTAACCAAAAGGCTCTCATTAACTATTTCCCTTCTTGAAAATCAAAATATTTCCCAGAATTGAAGTCACAGTAAAGATACTTAGTGAGGAAAGAATAGGTAACAATTCTTATTTGCCTGCAACCTGATTTCACTTGGGAAAAGTTTAATTTAGTGCTTGTGTGGGTGGCCATGTGCAAATTTTCAAAATAACATGCATTAACTGTTTATTTACTTGTCCTTTTGGAATTTGGCAGGCAGCCTGACAGTCAGTCACTGGCCAACACTTAGCAAAAGTGGGGAGTAATTAAAGTTTATTTTAGACAACCTCACTGCTGCTTTTTGCTCCTTCTTTCCACATCTGTGGCATCCCCTCCTCCAAATGCCCTGAGCTCTCTCTTTCTCTCTTAAAATTTGCTCAGGAAAAAAATCTGAATAAGTCATTTGTTCTAAGCTATGAGACATTATCCCAGTGGAACAATAATGTCTTTTTTATTCAGCAGTATTAGAAAATGAACCATCTTCCATAAATAAAATCTCCAGATAAATGAAAGTTATTATTTGAAGTGCCAATTAAAAAGTTAATCAATGTGGATAGAAGCACTTAAAAAATGCAGTATATGTACCACTATCTTTATACAGAAAGGATATCAAAATGATAATTAACCAATTGTGCAGCATTTTACATATTACAAGTGCTTTCCTATGCATTTTCTCATTGATTTTCACAATTTTAAAGGAAGATAATTGGTTCCTGTCTGTGGTACAGGAATAATTGTTTCAAGTACGAGTTGCTATACCATAATTCATACCACGGCATAATGCGATGATATCTTACATGTCTATTAAAGGCCATACAATGTTTGCTCTTTCCTAAGGTTCCCCATTGTTTGCTGTGGTTTTTCTGTGTCTTTGTGTTTATTGCCTTTGTTGAATCAGTTTCAGTTTTTCATTGGTGGAGAAACTATATCTAGCAGCTTGGGCCATCCAAACTTATTTACTATATATCCTTCCTTCAACTAACTGCTCCTAACCTCCTGTAGGCTGGGAAATCAGGTGAATTAACTTCTTAGAATAATGTCTGATAATAAGGCCAAACATGCTATTCATTAATTTCAACTTGACTTCATTTTTAAAATATAAAGCTTTAAAATTCTCTGTCCACCTTTTCTCAGACCATGACCATATTATGCTGGCTTGTATATACCTCTTTACCCGTTGTCAGCCACACCCACAGTGCTTTAATTAGAATCCTCAAATCTCTTCACTTCTGAGTTTTCTCTGATTCCCAGGCTGCTAAAGATCCTGGGGAAATTTCTGTGTGCATATGCATGTCTTTGTATTTATATAATTTTAATTTTTTCATTGAATTCACATCATTGCCAAGTTCCCTTGTCATTGTACAGCTTTTATGCCCATCATATTTAATGATTACATAATAATTCATCAATATAATAATTATATTACACCTATTTCCAATGATAATCATGTCTCTATTATTACATGACTTCTTTTTTATGCTTATGATATTATAAATAACACTTCAAAAATTTTACATTTACAAATTTTTTTTCTAATTAGGATTATTTTCTAATTAATTTCAAAAGTTGAAATTACCAGATCAATGTCAAGAATATTAAATCTTTCCTCCTTCACTTAAATTTATATATTTTCCTATTAATTATGCTCTTTCCTTTGTTTCCCATTTGTGTTAGTCAGCTTTTCTTCAATATGACAAATATCTGAGAAAAGTGACTTAGAGAAAAAATATTTATTTAACTCATAGTTTCAAAGGTTTTAGTCCATTGTCAGCTGGCTCCATTTTTCTAGGCCTGATATGAGGCAGTGCATCATGGTAGAAGGGCAAGGAGGAGCAAAGCTGTATAGTGCCCAAGGGCATGCCTCCAAGGACTTACTCTTTCCAACTAGGTTCCATTTCCAAGAATTTCCACCACTTCCCAATAATCCATTCAGCTATGAATTCCTGAATAGATTAACCTATTGATGAGGTCAGAGCACTCATGAATGATCCAATCACTTCCCAAGGGCCCTACATCTAAACATTGCTGTACTGGGAACCAAGACTTCAATACATGAAACTTTGGGAAATAATCCAGATCCGAACTGTAACACACCTGTCTTTTAGATGTTCTTTCTTTAGTCCTCTCAAATATTTTACTTTCAGTGATTTCACCTACTTCCAAGGTGTGAACATCTATTTCTATGCAAATTACTTTCATATTTATATCTCCAATGCTGGTATCCATTTTTGGCTCCACATGCATATCTCATTTCCAACTGCGGGGTGTCCTGAAATTGATATTTTGGAATATGTCTCAAACTGAACACATTATATAACTCAGACTAGCCCCCATTCCTTGCTGCCAGTCTGATTTCCATGATTATGTTGATGCTACTTGATTATACTTAGTTACCTGGATTTTGAGTTCTTAATATCATTTCTATTTCCTTCTTCTCATTTTTCCTTGACATTAAAAAAAAACTCTGCCTGAGACTTGCCTTCCTTGTTTTCCTTCCTACCAAATGTTATCCAATTGAGATAGATTGACCATCTTTTGCCTTGCATTACAGTTATTCATGCACTTGTCATACTTTTTTCATAATGTCTTTTAAAAGGCAGAAATCAATTTTAAGAATATGCCATCTTACATGGCAAAAGGGACTTTGCAGATGCAATTAAGGATCCTGAGAAGGGGACGCTATCCTGGCTTAGACTGGACCCAATGTAATTACAGGATCCTGGTAAGAGGGAGTCAGAGGTGTCAGAGTCAGAAAAGGAGATATGACAACAGAAGCAGAACTCCAACACTACTGTGGGGCCAAAAGCCAAGAATGCAGGTGGTCCCTGGAAGCTGGAAAAAGCAAGGAAATGGATCCTCCCCTAGAGATTTCAGAAGGACTGAAGCTCTGACATCATCGTGATTTTAGCACTTTGAGACTGATTGTGAACCCCTGACCTCTTGACCTGTAAGATAAGGAAGATAATAAAGTATTGTAGATGAACAGATAAAGAAAATACAGTATATATACATAATGAAATTCTACTCAATCATAAGGAAGAATGAAATTATGTCATTTGTGGATAAATGGACAGAACTTTGCTAAATAAGCCAGACTCAGAAAGTAAAAGGTTGAATACTTTCCCTCAAATGTGAAAGCTAGAGAGAAAAAATAATTTTATGAAAATGATACACCAAAATAGAAAGTAGATCAGTAGAGAAGTTGGCAATCAAGGGGGAGGGAAAAAGGGAGAGAAAGGGTAAATAGTTGAGGAAAAAAATGACCAAATGATGCTATATGCATGTATGAATATACCACAACGAATTCCACTTCTATGTGTAATTACAATTCAGTAGTTTAAAAATTACATGTAAAGAAATAGAAGACCAGAAGAGGAAAGAAATGACAATATGGGGAGAAAGGAGGGGAGGGGAAGGGTAAGTACTTGGGAGTGAATTGGAGAAATTATGTTATGTGTATATATTAATATGTCACAGTGTATCTCACTATTATGTATAACTATAATGCACTAATAAAAACCCTAAAAAATGAAAAAGTAGAGTTATGGTTTTTAGTGTCTTAAGTGATAATGTGTTACAATAGCCACAGATAACTAATACGAGGGAACTTGCTGAAGTATATATTTTAATATTTTGAAATATCAAAAGAATCAGATCTTAATGGTAGAATTTCGAGTACCTATAAATCTATAGGCAGGTTGGGGGAGGTAGATATTCACTGCTTATTTTAGTCAACTTTTTCATTGTCAGGTCATTGACAAGAGAAATTAGAGGGTAAAAGTCTATTTAGGGCTTACAGTTTCAGAGACCTGAGTTCATAAATGACCAACTCAGTAGCTCTGGACCTGAGGCAAGGGAGAACATCATACTGGAAGGGTTTGGCAGAGGAAAGCAGTTCAGAACATGGCCAATAGGAAGCAGGGAGAGCTCTGCTCACAGGGGCAAAATATAAAGTCCAAAGACATGCCCCCAGTGACCTATCTCCTTCAGCCACACCCCAACTATCTACAATTAATCTATATATGTGGATCAATCCACTGATTAGATTTACAACTCTCAGAATCTAATTATTTTCACCTCTAAAAATTCTTGCATTGTTTTCCACCTGAGGTTTCGGGGGACACCTCATATCTAAAACATAACACCAATACATAATACAGTTTATAAAACTGAGTGGCCCATTTGCAAGGAAGTAGTAGTAAGGGCTTCAAAAGCAGTAAGCATTCAGGTGGTAACATGATAGTCTAGTCAAGAAACAATTGGTCTTGACCCCAGGAGCCAGATTAGCTTTCAGAGAATGTAAATATCAAAAAGCTAGAAATTTTTCAGAAAGTATTTTCTAGAGATGAAAACACTAGAGACTTAAATGCGAAGTTAGGTCTATGACAGAAGTCTACCTCATGACTGAGCTGGGATCAGAGTCCAGGCTATTTGAGTCCTAGCTCACTATTCTTTTCTACTTACTTAATTTCAGCTACCCACATATCCAAGTCATTGTTGAACAATTTCATCTTTCATTCTTTAACAAGATCTTGACTGATAAGATCATGTGTATTAGTTATATATTGTTACATAAAAAAACACCCCCAAACCTAGTGACTTATAACAATAGGCCCTATTTCTCAAAATTTCTGTGGGTCAGTATCTCAGAGGTAGCTTGGTTGCTTGTTTCTGGATGGTACTCTTTGCCATAGTTTGGATAAGGATCCCCCAAAGGCCCATGTATTAAAGGCTTTGTCATCATCCTGTGGCACTATTGGGAAATTGTGGGATCTTTAGGAGGTGAGGCCTAATAGAAATACATTAGGTCACTGGAAGAATGCCTTTGAAGGGGATACTGGGGCCCAGCCCTTTGTCTCTCTCCGCTTCCTGGCCATGATCAAGTGAGCGGCTTCCTCCATCACATGTTCCCACCATGATATGCTGTCTTGCCACAGGTCCAAATGCAATGAAACAATTAACTTTGGAGCAAAACTTATAAAAATGTGAGCCAAAATAACCTTTATGCTTTGTAAACTAATTATCTTGGAATTTCATCATAGTAATACAAAGCTTACTAACATAATCTCTGAAATTGTGGTCAAGATGTTAATCAGATTTGTGGTTATCTGAAGACTGATTAGGGCTGTTGAAATCTACTTTTATGGTAATATTGATTCTTGTTGGCATAAGGCCTCTAGTTCTCTCCATATGGGCCTCTCCATAGGACTGCTTGAGTACCCTCAAAACACAATGGCAAGTTCCATTCCATATCATGAAATCCAAGAGATAGAAACAAATGAGGAGCTTTTCATTTGATGATCTAGCCTCAGAACTTACATATAGCATCACATCTATTATATTTGATTTATACTAGAAAGGATTTATTAAGACTCTCCCACATTTAAGGGGAGAAGAATTAGTCTCCTTTCCGAAGGATGTTAAAGAACTTTTGGGCATGTTTTAAAACTACCACATTAAGCCTTAAAATCAATAATAAAGCAGTCACTGACTAACATGACACTTTATATTTCACAATGGTGTTCAAAATAATGTATAAAAAGTGAATAATTTCATATACACTTATCTCAATGGAGCCTCATAAAAACTTTGTAAAACAAGTATTATAATTATTATTGCTCTCATTTTATAGATAAGGAAAGTAAAGTTTAGAGACCTCAAGAAACTAGCTAACGCTAGTCCATATGTCTACAAAACTAATGCTGTTTTATTCTCTACTTTTACATATTATTCCACAGGGGTTTCTGTTCCCTACACATAGATATACCTGGTGAAAAACAGATGACATTGTCATTTTAGTTCACATGGTTACCTTCCTTTACTTAAAGTCAGTGATTCTGCAAGGAGAAGTAGTATTTATTGATCATATGATATGTCCCAGGTAGAGTGCTAATTACATACTGGTGAATTCTTTGAAATTGATGCTTATTCATCTTTGTTGTTTTATATTTTTCCAAATGCTAAAAAGTGGAATTCCAGAGGGCTTGATTCTTGTACTTTCTCTTTTTTCTAGCTATACTAATGTTTGGGTTTATCTCATCCAGTCAGAGCTTCAAATGCCATCCACATTCTGATGGCTCCCAAACTTATATCATCAGGCCTGACATTTCTCTAGAACACCACACTCACAGGGCCAAGTGCCTACTAGACATCCTTCCTTAGCCTCTTAAACCCAGCCTATATGGCCAGACATGGTGACTTACACCTGTAATCCCAGTGACTCAGAAGGCTGAGTCAGGAGGATTGCAAGTTCAATGCTATCCTCAGCAACTTAGTGAAGCCCTGAGCAATTTATCAATTATTTATTTATTTTCATAAAAAGTAAAAAGGGCTGGGGATGTGGCTCTGTGGTTAAATGTGGCTGGGTTAAATCCCTTGTACAAACAAACAAAAAAACAGCCTATACAAAACTAAATTTTTGACATCCTTTCCCCATTAACCTATGTCTTCTAGTCATTGTGAATAAAACCTATGTTCATTCAATTGTTTAGAGCAAAAAGCTTGGAATTCTTTCTGACTTCTTTCTTTCCCTCATACTTAATTTCATCAGAAAATTCTATTATCTATCTTCAATATATGCCCTCAAACCAACCACTTCTAGGCATCTCTATCACTAGCTCCCAGTCCTAGTCATCATCCTCTCTGCAAACCTGTCCTAATCCTCCTCCTTCCATTCTCATCTGACTCCTGCTATGACCAGTTTATTCCCCATGAAACAGAGTGATCTTTTGAAAACAGAAATTATATTTGGCTATTTGGCCATTCTCACAACAAAATCTTCTAGTGGCTTTCTATAGGAAGCCAAGACCTAAACCTTTTTCCGATGCCTCTAAGACTCCCCATAATTTGGCCCTTACCTATCTCTCTGACCTCATTTCCTGCCATAGTCACCCTTACTTACTCTGCTTCAATCTAAGGAAAAGCTGGTTTTCCTCAGAGATGCCAAGTGTGTTCCTGCTATAATACTTCATACCTCCTATCTCCTCTGCTGGGATGCTCTTCAACCACACAGTGGGCCTACTTCTTCACTCTATCCCAGTTTCTGCTTTAATATCACCTCCTCAGAGTAAGCCTAGTCTTTTTCCTATAATTCTCTGCATCCTTATCCCACTCTGTTTTCTTTTATAGCATATATTAATGCCTAGCATTATACATATTTACTGGGTTAGGTATGCTTTTTAATATGTCCTTCAGTAGAACATAAGCTAGAGCATTATTTTATTCATTGGCCAAATAGTAGATACTTAGTAAACATTTTCTGAATTAATGAATAAATTAACCTTTGTAGTAGTCCTAGTACCAAATTCTAGGTCTGAAACATAGGAACTGCTCAATAATGTTTTATTGATTTATCTCAATTAATTATCCAAACTTGAGATGTAAATGGCTTCTTATTTTACAGAGAGATTATATAATTTCATTAAGGGCATCCAACTGAGCAAAAATCTGATTCCTGATCTCTGCAACATCAGAACCTCTGTCATTTCCACTTCCCCCTAGAATTTACACTTCCCTATGCTATGTCTGAGGTCTTGGAATGGCTCAAATGACAACAAAAGTTTCCTCTACATTTGTGTTCACATGAGAAAGCTAAGAAGAGCTCAGGTAGATGGGATTTGTGTCTGTGTTTCTAGAGAAACAACTTTGAAAAATTCTAAGTACCAAGTCCTTTCATGGTTGAAGGCAATAGAATTTCTACCTCTTCCCTCCTCAAAGAGCTATTCCAGAATGCATACTGAAAGTACTTCCTGGGCAATCAACAAAACACCCCAGAATAGTGGTCTGTGACCAAGGGCAGAAATTTTCAGAGCCCACATACTGTTGCAGTTCTCCTCAAATCTCAGGGGAGGGGAGGTGGAGAAAGAGGGTAAATATTAAATGCTAACTGCATGCCACCCTGCCCATTTCAGTATCCTTAGAAAGCTGTGGGTAGGAGCAACTGTGGTTCTCACAGTTATAGGAAGCATAAGTGAGCCAAATCAGCCACTCTTCCAAATATCTTTATGCCGTAAGTCTTTCAAATAAGGCATTTACTAAAGTTATCATGTGCTTTGTAACTACTATTTCCAAGGCTGCCCAATATAAAGGATGGAAAATCACTGTCAGTTACTCTACCCCAACTCACACATCACCTATTATTGAGCTTTGTAGTTTGGCCTTCAGTTTTAAAGTTCTTTGATTCTATTTTTGACTCTTCAGTGTCTGCACAGCATGTCTTCCTAATTGGATTGCCAGCTCCTTGAATGGGGGGGCCACAGCATACATTCCTGTTGTCCTTACGAAGCTCCTTCCGTTATCTTTCTTCATCTCATATAAGCTCATGTATGTGATAGTTTCTGAAATAATCCAGGTCAAGGTAAAGAGTATAATAAAAAGAAAGAGTAAAATAGGAAGTCTAATGGGGAAAAGTTGAAAGTGTTTCCTCTAAGATGTGGAATAAAACAAGGATGTCAACTCTCACTGTTCTTATTCAATAGAGTATTGAAAGTCTAGCTAGAGTAATTAGAAAAGAGAACTAAATAAAATTCACACAAAGAGAAAAAGTCTAATTACCCCTGTTGGCAGTGTTAGTCAGCATTTCATCACTGTGACCAAAATATCTGACAAGAACAACTTAGGAGAATATTTTGTTTCACAGTTTGTGAGATTTCACTCCATGGACAGTGAACTCCATTACTTTGGACCCAAGGTGAGGCTGAACATCATGGTAGAAGGGCATGGCAAAGGAAATCTGTTGAGCTCAAGGTAGCCAGGAAGCAGGGAGGGGCATGACATGGATAGATATAGTCCAAGGCCACTCTCCCAGTGACCAACTTCCTCTAGCACACCTTACCTGCCTTCAGTAACCACCCAGTAGTTGATTCAAAACATTAATCCATCAAATGGTTTAACCCATTGATAAGATTATAGCTCTCATTATTAAATCTTTTCAATTCTGAACATTGCTGCATTGACTAACACATGAGCTGTATGGGGGATATTTCCAGATCCAAACTGTAACAAAGATAATATGATATTATATGTATATAGAAAAACGTAAAAACCCCGCCAAAAGACTACTAGAAAAAGACAAATTTAGTAAAATTGCAGGATGCAAAATTAATGCACAAAAATCAGTAGCATGTTTAAACACCAATAATGAGATTTCTGAAAAACAATACCATTCACAATAGCTACAGAAATACCTAGGAGTATGTTATGGTTTGGATATATAATGTCTCCCAAAAGCTCACATATGAGACAATGCAAGAAGGTTTGGAGGAGAAATGAGTAAATATAGCCTTAACCTAATCCATGAATTAATCCCCTGATAGGGATTAACTGAGTGGTAACTGAAGGGGTAGGATGAGCTGGAGGAGATGGGAATTGGGGTGTGTCTATGGAGTATATATTTTTCTGGAGAGTGGTGTCACTCTCTCTCTGCTTCCTGATCAATATGTGAGCTATTTCCCTCTGCCACACTCCTCTGCCATGATCTCTTACCTCATCTGGAGCCCTGAGGATGAAACCGTGAGCCCTCAAATAAACTTTTCCTCCTTTAAAATTGTTCCAGTCAGATCTTTTAGTCATAGTAGTGAAATAGCTGACTAAAACAGAATAATTTAACCAAGGATATAAAAAACATCTATATTAAAAATTACAAAAAAACTGATGAAAGAAATTGAAGAAGACACAAACATACACGCAAACAAAAGGATCTCCCATGTTCATGGATTGGAAGTATTGATATTGTTAAAATGTTCATATTGACAAAACAATTTACAGACTTAATTCAGTCTGTACCAAGATACCAATGACATTTTTCACAGAACTAGAATTCATATGGAAGCACACAAGACATACTTGCAGAGCCAAAGCAATCTTGAATGAAAAGAACAAAGGTGGAAGCATCACAATACCTGATTTTAAGACATAATACAGAGCCATAGTAACCCAAACTGCCTATCATTGGCATAAAAACAGAAACATAGACCAATGGAACAGAGTAGAGGTCTCAAAATAAACTCACATATCTACAGCCAACTGATTCTCAACAAAGGAAAAGGCACTGAAAACATCTTGGAGAAAGGACAGCCTTTTCAATAAATGGTGCTGGAAAAACTGAATATTCAGAAAACTGAATATGCAGAAAACTGAAACTTGACCCCTATCTCTCACCCTATAGAAAAATCAACTAAAAATAGATCAAAAGCTTAAATGTAACACCTGAAACTATAAAAATATGATAAGATATAAGTATGATAAGTATAAGGGAAATACTTCCGGACATTGGTATAAGTAATGATATTTTGGATGTGACCCCCCAAACACAGGAAGCAAAAGCAAAACTAGACATCTGGGATTATATCAAACTAAAAATCTTCTGAACAGCAAATGAAGCAATCAACAGAGTGAAGTGACCACATAAAGAATGGGAGAAAAAATTTGCCAACTATTCATCCGATAAAAGATTAGTATGCATAATTGTATAAGGAACTCAAAAACTACAACAGAAAAATAACTGGATAGTCAAATAAAAATAAACAAATGATCTGACTAGACACTTAAAAGAATACAAATATCCAACAAATAAATGTAAATCAACTACAGTGAGATGCCATCTCACCCCAGGTAGAATGCAAGTATCAAAACAAACAACAAAAAATAACAAATGCTGTCATGGATGTGGAGAAAAAGGAACTCTTATATACTGTTGGTGGAAATGTAAATTAGTACAGCCATTATGGAGAAGAGTATGGAAGTTCCTCATATAACTAAATATGATCCAGTTATCTTACTTCTGCATATATAGCCAAAGGAAATGAAGCTACCATACCAAAGAGATAACTGCATACCTGTTCACAATAGCTAAGATATGGAATCAGCCTACATGCCCATCAACAGATGGATGGATAAAGAAAATGTGATGTATATGTGTGTGTACATACACAATGAAGTATATTTCAGCCATACAAAAGAACGACATCCTGTCACTTGCAGTAACGTGAATGGCTCTGGAGGATACTATATTCAGCCAAACAAGACAGACACTGAAAGATAAGTATCATGTATTCTCTCTTATTTGTGGAAGTTAAAAAAAGTCAACCTCAAAGTAGAATAGTGATTACTGAGATTGCAGGGGGTGGGGAGTGGGCTGGATAAAGGGAGGTTGGGATTAGTGCATGCTGTTTGCATGTATTAAAGTGTTACTCTCAACCCCATTAAGATGTACAATTAATACATGTAAGTAAACATTTTTAATATTCAAAAAGATTAAGGGAAATAATGCAAAAAATGAGTATATTAGCAAGCTTCCTAACCCACTCTCCTCTATCCCATCTCAACTAGATTTTATAGACTAAGATTAATTGTGCTGCATTCACCATTGAATTATATGCCTGGAGGGAGCTCTGAACACTTGCCCACCTAGCCACAGCCTTCCCTGAAGATTTTCTTTTCTTTTTTTCTTTTTTAAAATATATTTTTAGTTGTTGATGGACCCTTATTTTATTCATTTGTTTATATGTGGTGCTGAGAATTGAACCCAGTGCCTCACACATGCTAGGCAAGTGCTCCACCACTGAGCCACAACCCAGGCCCCCTGAAGATTTTCTACACAGGTCACATTGGAAAAATTAGGTCTATGCTTTGGTTTCCTGCCCAACTCTCCACTTCCCTGCTGGGACTGAAGCCATCTCATCAGGTTTCTGAATGGAATTCTGTAATGACTAGAATGGTTGGCCCATACCCACTTGCATGTACTCTTACCTTTATCTGGGCCCCCTGTCCACTGGGTCTGCCCAGTGGTTTGGTTCTAAAGACCCTATAGGTTTGGGCACTGGAGTTTAGACAGCAAACCCTGAGTCTCAGGAATATGCTTCCTCACTCCTGATTTCAGTTACCCCTTTTCATCTCCGTTCTATGCAATTGAGTTCTTTGCATGCCAATAGCTGAGCTCACCAGAGTTATAACAGCAATAGAGCAGGTACTCAGCAATGCTAGCCAGAACAAAGAATAAACATTTTCACATATTAAGAAACATTGGCAATAGGGGTTGATATTACAGGTTCACTTTGTGGAGGAGAAACTGAAGCTTCCCTTCAAAGAGGAAGGAGGATGCTGGAGGAGTCAGGAGTCGAGCTGTTCCTAGAGTCCTACTACTGCAATATTTGTTCACATTTCTGAATTTTTTAAATGCCTCTGACTTAATGCCTTAAAGGTGGTCTATGGATATATTTTAGATCTCCATAGCATTCTAGGGTGCTGTGGAAAAACAAAAATGAGATGATACTCAGTGTTCACTTAGCCTCTTTCCTCAGCACTCTGTCATTTAAGTCCTTTCCAGAGGTGTTAAGCAAGACCATGGTCTCAGTTTTAAAAGGCATCTTGAAAAATTTACTTTTGTAGACAGAGATGGTAACAGGAGACAGTAACAGAGCAACTTTTACTTAGAGTCACTTTTTCAAAATTGGGGAGAAGTCTGTGCTATACGTACTGCCTCATCCAGCTGTCTGGAGGTACTGGGGCAAGCACACGACCTATTTGGTTTTGAGGTGGTGGTAATTATAGCCCATAGAGACACGATCCTGAATATCATAATCCTAAGTGTTGTAATGCTGAAAGATCAAAATCCTAAATCTTAGATCCTAAAAATCACAATCCAAAAAGGTAAGATATCAAACATTGAAATCCTGAAGGCCACAACCCCAACTCCAATTCCCATGGACAGAAAAAGCTATTTGAAACAGGTAGAAAGCCAAATTCTAAGGAAGAGATTGGCCACAAGATATGGCAATGATGAACACTTCAGTTTAAAAATGATCATGTGCAGTGGCTTTCCTTCCAGCTGATGAAATGGAAGGGGCTCCTAATGAATTAAAGCTGCATTTGCCTGAAGATGCCAGTGAACTTACTGACTAGTTCCAAAATAATTATGTGCCCAGTAGGGTAAGAAGACATTCAATGATGGTGACTACTGTTATGGTTTTCCCCAAGTTTGTCGTCTGTATACAACACATGTGGAATAGATTTACGCATGCCCAAAACAACACAGAAGCATGGCACAGAAGATGGGGATTACATAGAGAATGCTCATGTCGGTGGATATAGAATCATAAAAGAATTTCCAAAAGAGCAGTGCCATATAGAAAATGAATTTGCCTGGCATCTGGTATAAAGACTGAATTGGAGTGAGTCGTGTTCCGTGATTTTGTGATTATGTCAGGATTTATCCTGATGTTGTATATAACTAAATGAATGAAAACAAAAATAAGAAAATAAATGTGAATGTATTCTCAGATGAGAGCCATGTCCTAAGAGGAAAAAGCCAAAAAAACACCAGAGCATTCACAGTAACTTAAGACTTCAAAATATAGTTAATGTTATGAAAGTTAACCAGTTTTTATGAATTACCTTTGTGTAATTGCCCATAATCTGTCCATGTGATATACTTTTTCATAAGCTAAACTTTCTTTTTAGTTTTTTCCCACTATTTTAAATTGCAAGTATTATTATATTTTTATAGTTCTCTATGCTGTGTACTTTAATCTTCATATCATTTCCAATACTGCAGGTCTAACACATAAAAACTTACAAAGAGTTCTAGTTCATTTAATGCATACTTTATGGATTTGACTGTGAAAATGCATTGTCATATTTATTTTGTATAAGCATTGTGCATATTGTAAAAATGCTGAAACTTTTTGAATAAATAAGGAAGTTTATATATATCCATTTGTGAAAGATAAAATTTCTCCAGATATGGTCTTTTTGGGTGACTGCATATGCAGTGGTGATCAATTGTGGGTTTTGATCTATCTCATCAAAAGATTTAGGTTTCAATCATAGTATTTCAGATGACCATAATTTTAAAGCTGAATGCATACAATGATCAACCACAATGATACACATTTATATATTTTGCTTTTGACCTATTTCTTTCTGAATATAGTTAGTCTGCTCATAACATTTATATCAATGTGGCTGTCATTAGTATGCCTAGCTATTTTTTCAAAATAAATATGTTATTGTGCCTATTTTATTGCATGAAGTAGCCTTTGAAGGCATCTGTCATGTTTTTATGTTTCTCAAATAAGTCCCTTTAAAAATGTAAATTTATGTCTTTAAATTTTTTATTATTTTTTCTATAATTTTATTTTTGTGACTCTCATGTTTTGGGATTTCAACTTTCAGTATTATGGCATTCAGGATTGTGTCTTTCAGGATTATGACCCAAAACTAGGTTGAGATTGGTGTTTTATTTACTGATGCTTTAACTTTTGACAAGATTTTAACTACCTGGTCTCAGTTTTCTCAATGTTTTAAGCCTATGAAGATTAACAATGTAGGATATATTGAAGAAATTTTAAAAATACAAATTTATTTTATTTATAAGATAATCACCAAAATTTATCAGGTAGGAGTGCTAAAGAAATGGAGTTTTCACTTTATGAAAAGCTAGCTGGCCTCTCTGGGCATTAAAACCATAATTTTTTAAGGAATAAAACTATCTCAGTATGGTTTTTTGCCTGGAAGTAGTCTATGACAAGAATTGAAGTGCAAGTACTTTATCTAGAAGGTTGATTCCATGAAACACCAACAGAGGAAAGGGAGAGAATGCAGGCAAGGGAAGGCAGAAAAAAGGACTATGTTAGGAAGCCAGCTACCAGAGTGGGTGACTGAAGCTTATACCCACAGGAAAACTCTAGGAAACAATATAAAATACAGGCTATTTTATACTCAAGGGTTGAGTGAGCTGAGGGGTACTTGTGCACTCACTTCCACTGCTTTAAGACTGTTGGAGGTGGTATGTTAATTCTTGGTACTCCCAACTTGTCATTTGTGCATTTGTGTAGGGGAGGAGCAGGGGCTATTGTGCTGAGGGTTGGGAGGTATTGTACAGCCTTCTAGAAAAACTCTTAGGCATAGAACTGGGACTCTATGCCAGGCAGAGAAGTAAGTGTTTTCTGCCAATCAGTGATGAAGAACCCATGACTCCAAGAGGTCATATCTGGTTTCTGTATTGAATTATAATCCCCTTGAGATAGGGATTGTCCACTATTTTGTAGTCCCAGTGATAGGCACTAGACCCTGCACCTAACTGATGGTTCTTAAAAATCTGAGCTTGAAGCTGGGCAAGGTGGCGCACACCTGTAATCCCAGCAACTGGAGAGGCTGAGGAGGAGGGTCACAAGTTTGAGACAAGTCTGAGCCATTTAGCAAGACTGTAAGCAACTTAGTGAGACCCTGTCTCCAAATAAAAAATAAAAAAGGCTGGAGATGTGGCTTAGGGGTTAAGCTCTCTTCAGTTCAATCCAAAGAAATCTGATCTTGAGGATCATTGATAATGATTATAAAAAGGCAATTGGTTAATGGAAGAATAAGAAATTGTATTTTATATCTATGATTCAATTATATCTGAATTTCATAACAAATTTATGAGTTATTTGTTAGCTTATAATAATTTCATTATTATAAGCCAAATTTTACAGATGAGAAACTATGTCACAAAGTAGAATAATGTATTTAAAAGGCAGAAAATGAAGAGTTTTTTTTTTTTACTTGGAATGCATAATTTACAGAAAACCTACAGTAATGATGAAAGCTAATAGGTAGCTATTTAAAAGATCATATAGGCAACAATGCCTGGAAATTAGAAGCAAAATTCCTTTTTATTTAGTAAAGGACCTTTATAAAGGATATTTAAAAAAATGGTTATATGTGCTTTAATTGTTCTTAAACTGTTTTTGTAAAACTGTTGCCACATTTCCAGCATTTTTATGGAAACTTGAGGGGAAAAATTACCCTGTGAACTTTTTCTTTTCTTATTAAGACAAGTAAATAAATAAAGATGAAACTTTGTGTATGCATCTAAAATCCAGATAAGGGTCCCTTTGTGATTCTCACTAATATAGAAAAGTCTATTTAAATTTTCTCACTTCCCCTTTCCTTTCAAACCCGATCCAGTTAGCCTTGGCTTCCACCCCCTCCTTCCCCAGTTATAAAACCAAATGGAATGTTTGTACTGAGGGACAAGTCTGTGCAGTGACTCAGAGGAAACAAGCATTTATAAACCATGTTTCTCTAAAGCCTAAGTACAAACATGGCTATGGCCCAATTCCAGCTTGGACAGGGCAACACTCACTGGTGTGGCCCCTGGCAATACTGAGTGTTGGAGGGACCTAACCAGAAACAAGACCTGGGCTGCAAATGGCCTTGAGGCAATTCCACTCCTTGATGATCTTTCATCTCCAAGAGTCAAAAGAATAATGACTAAAATGAAAGCACACAAAGAAATGCTGGACTTTACTGGAATAGAATATTCTCTTTGAATTTTCAATGTAGTTTGGCCAGGTTGCAATTTCCTTATTGGTTAATCCTTTCCCAATTGTGTCCAGGAGCTGTCTTCTTTATATAATATTTTTGCCTTAAGGCCTAGGTTGACCATCCCTGCCTCGAATACAAAGTTACAAGGACAGTTTGATTTTGGTTCTGGAGTCAGTGAGATTTAATTTTGAACCCTGATTTGCCACTTCATGTTCTCACTTGACAAATGTTTATGAAGGACTACTTTTGTGCCATGCATGCTTCTAAGCACTGCAAATGAGGGAGTGAGCTGGATAGAAAAAGTTCCTATTTTTTCTCTCAATTTATTTGGAAGAAAAAGAACCCACCAAACCTGCAAAAGCAGATTATCTGATAGCGATGGCAACAATGTTATGGAAATAAATTAGGGAGCTAGGTTGAATGACCAGAGAAGGCCTTCACAAGATGTTAAGGCAGTGCCTTCTACCAAAAAGTTGCATTTAAGCAGAGATCTGAATGACACCAAAAAGCCAGCCAGGATAAGAGCACATCTAACATAGGGACACACAAAGTCCTGAAAGAATAGTCTTGGCTTGTTTGAGGAACAAAAAGAAAGCCCATGTGTAATAAGGAGAGTGTAGTAAGAGAGGAAGATGGAGAATATAGTGGATCAGAGATGGCCAGCCATTCCTTGAGACGCCTCACAGAGAAATGTGGATGTGTTTCCTTGCCCCTTATATCTGGCATGGCCTCTGACTGTTGTGACCATGAGAGAATGGCATAGCAGTTCTGAGCCTAGCCTTTAAGATGACAGACTTCTGTCCTGGCCCTCTGTGGCCCTAAACTGGCATGTAGAAAGGCTAATCACACACTGGAAAGGCCATATGGAGAGGGAATACACAAAAAGAAGAGGGTTTAACTGAGTCTAACCTTCTAACTGTCCCTGTTAAGGTGTCAGACAAGTGAGGAAAGCCATACTAGACCACCTTAGCTGCCAGGTGAATACCCAGTGACTCCAGCTTATGCCTCACCAAAACAGAACCGTCTAGCTAAGCCTTGCCCAAATTCCTACACACACAAAATGATGAACACAATTCAATGGTGGTTGCTTTAAGTCACCACATTTGGGGATAGTTTCTTTCTCAGCAAGAGATATTCAGAATAGAGAGGCTGGAGACAGATTACTTTGACTTTGAACCAGTATACAGAGTTTGACTTGAGATGGATCAAAAACCCACAAGAGGGCTTAGGAAGGAGGTATAGGAGTTACATTATATTTGAAAACTTATTTACCAGGATTTATTCTTGACTTCCTAGTTCTTTCATCTTGCACAAGAAAATTGAACTGTGTCTTGGTTTCTCCAAATGTAAAGTGTAAAAACTGAAAATAATACTGTTTCTACATCATAGGATTGAGGATTAAAAGATATAAAATTATTACATAGTGTATAGTACCTGCTGAAGTGCTCAATAAATCATAACCGCACTTGCTGCTATTTTTTTGTCTCAGTTTCTACCTGAGGAATTAAGAAGACTCCAGCTTCATTCAGATTCCTCTCAATTAATTAGTTCAAGTAATTCTTCAGGGAATCATGTATGTACTCATATTAAGGGCCTTTGTAATTCCAGTTTCAGATTCACCAGAACTGACCAGCAAAGCTGCCATTTGCCACCTCCATAGCTTTCTCTTGTCTTTTTAATGGTGGTTCCATGGCTTATTCACAATGACAGGCCATATTATCACGACAGTAGCGTAGGCCCTTGCAGTCCTCTGCTGTGGCAGTTTTGTCCCCTCCAACACAGGGTATACCAGACTGCTGCCTTCCAGGCTACAAGTTGGCAGGCTTTAGCCATCATCTTGCTCAACTGGGATAAGCAGCATCACTACCACCCTCTTGGATAACTGTAAAAAGAGTCAGTCCTTGACCTTCCTTGCCCAAAGTCCCGACACATAGAAAATCATGAAATTCAATTCAGTGGTAGTTGTTGTAAGCCACTGAATTTGGGAGTAGTTCCTACAGAACTTTCTGTGGCATTATATTATATTACATTTAGTTATATTTCAGCAGTACCTACTATAAGGGGAAATCCACCTGACCCAGTGGCTGTGAGTGAGCTTCCTCACTGGCCCTCCAGATAAACTGTCTACTTGGTCTCTGCCACCTGTCCCCATAGTTTCTATTTCCCTACATTGTCCATTCAATTAGTTTTTCTCAAAGTTGTGCTGGAGAACTTTAGCTCACTTCTTCAGGTACACCCCATAAAAAGAAACGACATTTGGTTAAATCACTTTTTCTTTTCCTGTTTCCATTTCAGGGACTCATAGTGCATATCAGCAATATTAGGAACCTGACACACACTCTAGAGAGTAAGAAATACTCTCACTGGCTTAATCTAATATTACATAAACCTATCTAATAATGGACTCTATTTTGAGTCTCTCCTCTGAAAAATCAGTGTTCAATAAAATGTTAAGAAGTGCTACATTTTGTCCTTTCCTCATTTTGAGTGACTATATGCTTTTTTAAATTTAGTTTTTATCCTGCATCTTTCAATCATAATAAACATCAAAGTTGTTCCAGAATATTTTGCTCTTCTGGAAGTTAGTTCTATTTCATAATGAAAGTAGACTTTCTAGGTTTGAGTCTTGAATCTATGACTTACTAGCTACATAACTTTGAGGAAATTATTTTATCTGCACTTCAAACTCCTTATATATAAAATGTGGATAAGCCATACTACTTTCTTCACTAGGGCTCCTGTGATAATTAAATGAGATCATGATTGCTTGTTATACAACTATTATTTTATTATTACTACTGTTATTATCGAAAACAAGAGTCAACAGTCTATACATATTCCTTTTATATAAACATTTTTCTTAAGACACAATTGATGGAAATTAGATTTGTCCAACTTGAACTGAAATAAGTCATTCTTTTATTTTTTACTTTAAATTTTATTCTTTTTGTGGTACTGAAAATTGAACTCAGGACCTCACACATTGCTAGGCAATCACTTTACCACTGATCTATACCCACAGTCCACTGTTTTTATTTTGAATCACACTGTTCAACAATAACTTCTGACTTTGGGACAGGTGTTATGTTATGGTTATATATCACTGATACCATTATGAGAATAGCTAAATGATTTACTTCTCCCATTCCTAAATATTTATAACAATTCATGACAGTTATCTTTGCTATTTTACAAGTGTTAAGGCTATAATAGGAAAACTCAGTGTTGATAGGTATGTTTATAATACAGTCAGGGACTGGGGATGAAGTTTAGTGGTAGAACACCAGCCTAGAATGCATATGCCAGGTCCTGTTTCAAGCTCTAATATAAAAAGAAAAAAACAAACAAACAAAAAACAAAAAAAGAAACAAAGGAAAAAAATCATTTGTGTTTAGAGTACTCTAGCCACCACACATCAAATAAGAGTTATTGGAGAGGTGTTAAGCCAAGTGTTACCCAATTGTTTATTCTAAGCACTTAGCATTCTCTGGTTCATTTGTTCTCATGATCAGGACAGCGGTGAGTGTTAGAGTAGGAATCCCATTAGCCCCATTTCCTAAATGAAGTGTTCAAGGCACATGGAAATTTTATTTTTATATTTCTGGTTGTGGAAGTGGATAGCTATTAGAGTGGAGGAAAACATGAGGAGGACCTTCCCAGGATTAGCAGATACTATTAAGACTCTTTTGTATGGGCAGTCAGAGCCAGCCTTATAAACCGGAGCAGCAGTTCTTTAAGTCCCAGTCACTAAGAAATGTGTACAAAGTGGGATATTTTGAATTCATAAGAGAAAAATTAAGGCCACAAGTTTCTCTTTGAAGTGAAGTAGTAAAGATAAGGATTGAACTGAATAAGAATAAATGAAACTTTATCATTAATCAAAGTTTAGTGATAGAAGAAACACATTAAATAGGTTCCTAAATCTTGCTCTATATGTTGGTCTTCCTTAAATTATATCTATGCAGTTACCATATGATACATCCATATTTGTGGGTTCTGCGTCCATGAATTAAAACAACCACAGATTGAAAATATTTTAGAAAGTTTTCACATCTGTACTGAACATGTATAGAATTTTTCCTATCATTATTCCCTAAATAACACAGTGTAGCAATTACATAGCTATTAGCATAGCATTTACATGTATGGAAACAATATAGAGATGATTTAAAGTACACAGGATGATGAACATAGGTTATATGCAAATCCTATGATATTTTATGTGAGGGATTTCACTATATTTTATCAGCACATTTTAGAGTTGCTGGGGAACCAACCCATTGGGGACGATTACTGAGGGATGAGTATATTTTCAATAAAGGAAAAGCAGGATAGAGGCTCTATTTAACTTCTTATGCCTTGGCCTACAGGTCACTTCTCAAACAGAAATAATTCTGTATATGAAGAAATATTTTATAAGGTTATCCTTGAAAACTTAAATCAATATGACAAATATACAAAGTACACTCTTTTAATAATCAACTTTATTGTCCTTTTAAGTCTCTGATTTTAAAGCAATAAGCTTTCAGGCAAATGTTCTTTTGGCTAATGTAATGACAGAAGTGATTTTGTAACATAAAGCACAAGTGCTTCTTATAGCACAGTTATTATTATATATAAATATATATAATTATACATATATATTATATATATATGTTTTATATATATTATCATTACTTTTGGCTGGCTTTCTTGGCTGCATCTGTGCACATAATATGATTTTTGTATGATTGGGATGAGTGGGCATGCTAAGGGAATCATTTAGCATCCAGTGGGAAGGCTTGTACTTATCTTGTTAACCACTGGGCTGAATAGATGCCTGGCACAAGGCAGCCTCAGGAAATGTTTGTTGAATGAATGGAGGAAGACGTGAATAAATGAAGTATTTTCTCCTTGAATTATCCAAGTTAACTATTTAGAATTAAAATTACTGGATAATTTCCCAATTGTCCATTCTGTCTGGGCACTGAAGATTGCTTTCAAAAAGTCAAAAATAAATTTAGAGCATGTTTCAGAGTATTCTTTTAAAAATACAATATGCGATGTAATTATAAAAAGTTGTTTTCTTTTTCATATCTATTGCTATTATCTTCAGGACAATTTCATACTTTACTAAAAGCAAGAAGACAAGCATCTCTTAAATGCAATGCAGACAAATTGCCTACTTCTATTTAATGAAAATAAAATAAAATTGATCTTATGTGGTGCTTTCATATAAATAAGAATATTTTTTAAAACCTCAAGTGAGAAACCTTCCCTAGGGTAATAGTAAATGATTGCTTGGCATTTCTTCCTTTATAGAATTATCAATATTCACTCTCTAAGATATGGGTTTTATCTTCTTTTGTATAAAGTCAAACCATAAAATAATTGTTAGTATATGTAATATAAATAGCTCTTTATTACTGGAGTTCTTCTTAAAAAGTTGAACTCTGAGATTTATCTCAAAGGGAATAAAAACAAAGTTATAAAAATATTTCTATTGGCAATATATTTTTTCCTGCTGTTTCATAGTACCAAAAGAGCTGGAAAAATTCACTGGGAATGCATTTGATAATAATTTTCACATAGAGTACTTGGGAATATTTTTTCTACAAATGACTTCATATATGGGATAATTCTTCCTGTACCATCTAATTCAAACCATATATTGTGGATTTAATAGGATTCCCTCTTTTTAACTATCTTGCATAAAGTTGAGGGAATAGATGAAAGATCTCTCTGATAATAATGAAATGTAGTCATGAAAAGATCTCAAAGCCAAGAGAAAGATTTTACCATAGACATATATATCTCTCTATATATAATTTATATATATATATATATATATATATAACAAAGCTTGTTGCTTTGAGTATCTATGAATTCATATTAAAAGCTTTTTCTATGAAAAAGAATTTTTAAAAATTCAAGCAAATGAAATCAAATTCCTTGCAATGTATGATTTTGTCAAAATGAACCTAATTGCTATGTGCATTTATGATGCTATCATAAAATATTTTTTAAAAATTCAGGCAAAGTTTTATTTCTCAGGGTTTTTTTGTTTTGTTTTGTTTTGTCATTATTGACAATCAGAACACAAATCACACACCAGCTTTCAAGAGTAAGTCCTGCCTTCTTTTCCTAGTGTGTGTATGTGTATGGGTATGTGTGTGTGTGTGTGTGTGTGTGTGTGTGTGTGTGAAGTTTGTATTCTCTCCAAATGAAATTAATAATTCTTTTGTTTTGAAAAATGCAAAAAACAGGCCTTATGGGAAAATGGTAGTTTATTGAAAAACTCAGTGGCTTCTAAATTTCAACAGCTTCATTAATTTAAAGCACTTTTCCTTGCAGATACTTTTTCATTCCCTGCACTCTTTTCACAAAAACATACACAAAGCTTCTCTTGAAAATACACCAGTAATTCATGACCTGAATCTCCTCTGTGGACTCTGCAAGCCATGATCCTGGTCCTTCATGGTATGATGGTTTTGTAGATTTGCAAGGGAGAATCTTAGTGACTGACACAACTTTGTGCAAAACCAGGGACCTACATAGGAGGCAAACATTGATGATCCCAGTGATCATGGAGAGTGTGCTTTTGTTTCTAAGCCCTCGTTCACAGTTTTTCCTCTACTTGGATTTCCATCTTCCTTCTTTGGAAATCCTACCCATCCTTAAAAATGGGTCCAATTTCACCTTCTTTAGGAAGCCTTTCCTTATCAGTCTGGTTAGAACTAGTCTCTCTAGCCCTGTACTCTTTTTTTTTAATATACTGATCCTATGGGAGACATCATGTACAGCTTCATATTGTAGTTATGTAGTATTGTAGTATTAGCAAAAAGGGATAAAAAATTCCTTCAGTTCCTAAAAGGCCAAAACCAGAATTTTGGTATCCTAGGATGCTCCATAGCATCAATAAAAGTGACATTCATTCATTAAATGGTGCTCAATACATGTTTTATTGTATGGATAATTGTGTGGTCAAAGTTTGACTCATAAGATTTTGTATTAAAGCTCCAAGGATATTTGCATTAACTTATTGCAGTTTACCAAGACCTTTTCCACATATTATATTCTTTAGTTCTGGAAGGTAGTTATTATCATTACTACCTTACATATTAGTAAAGATCAAAGAGGTAAAGTAACTTATAAATCTCAGAGTAAGTAAATGACAGAGGTGGCATTCAAACCTCAGGTCTTTTGACTCCAAGTCTAATACTCTTTCTATTCCCTTATTCTATTCCTAATCATTCTCTATCCACTATTTGGTTTATTAAATGCACTTAAAATCTTTAAAACTTGTAGATTGCAAGTAATTTGAAGAAAGACTTTGAGGTTCTTAGCATTCTTAAAGGGCTGACGGGTGTAACACTTCACTTTTATGTTTTACTTAAACTTGATCCAATTAAACAGCCAATTTCATTAGTGTTTCATCAGATGTTGCATACCTCAGATTGGGGGCCTCTTCAGATGATAAAATCCTTTATTTCTCTTCAGAAAGCAGTTATTGGTCATTCTTTATCTTGTTTTAGAGTACTTCCTTTGCAAACTCAGTATACTCTTCAAATATCCTCTGCTCTCAAACATAAAATGCTACTTCCTGATAAAAACAATGTAAATGACATAATTCTCATTCTTGCTCTACCAGTTTTTCACTTTTTTATTATTATATATTTGATATGTACATATATTTATAAAGTTTTGAAGTTAATGATAAAATTAGTGTCCATGAACCCACCACCCATTTTAAGCATTAGAACATTCTCAATATGATTGAAGCAGCCCTATGTGTTTTGCTCTGATCTAATCTTTTGCTTTCACAGTTAGTGTTTTAACTTTTAAAATAACTTTGCTGCACCTTTATTTATCTCTGAACAGTATGTTGTTTAGTTTGAATTATTTTTTGGTTTTACAAGAATGACATCATACTTATACATGTAGCCTTTCAGAGTTTTCTGCTTTTCTGTACTTCATGTTATATTTTTATCATGACTCCCTTTTAGCTTGTAGAGATGTGTGCACCCACACATAAATTATATTCCAGTATAACTAACTGGATCCATAACTGGAATATAAGACTTTTGTCCATTTTTTTCCTCTGCTCTACCCTTAGTATCTAGAAGAGCATATATTAACAGCTGAAAAATATTTGTTCAAATAATGAATGGACAAATGAATAGGGTTTCATTGTTTGGTTTTTAAGTAAATTATATTGTTAGACTTTTCTATTGATGCAGAAATCTCAAGGAATATTGAAGACACTGAACCAGCTATTCAGGGAACTGGGTTCTGGTCCCAAATTTGTCACTAACTGACTGTGAAACTCTGGGCAGGTGACTTAACCTTTCTAATTCTGAGTAGCAACATTTATGCAAAAGGATTAATATGTAATATTTATATAAATATTTTATAAACCATGAATTGATACATATATGTTCATTGTCATCATTCCTTATGGTAAAAATCTCATACATTTACTGATATTAAAAATAAGCCTATCACAATAGGAAGGGGTAGGGAGCAAGGGAGTGAAAGGGAGGTTCACTGTATTGTACATAGCTGAGTGGGGGAAAAGGAGCAGGGATGGGAATAGGAAAGATAGTAGAAAGAATCAGACATCACTTTCCCATGTTCGTATATGAATACATGACCAGAGTAACTCTACATTATGTAGAATCACAAAAATGGAAGTTATACTCCATACTCTGTATATGTTATGTCAAAATACAGTCTATGTCATATATAACTAAAAAGAACAAATAAAAAAATTAAAAACAAAAAATTAGCCTAAAATACAATGATTTGTTTTGTACCAGGAATTTCTGAGGCAGGGCCTAAAAGATAATAAAAGACAGCAGAGAGTGCAATTCTAGGGAGTGATCTGATACACTGTATGTGTTGGATATGCATTATCAGGCTTTTGCTGCAAAATTGAACTATTTTTAGCTTTGAGTAAGCATAAAGAATCTCTTTTTAAGTAGGGCAACCAAGATAGTGTGTTACCCTTTCCCATGAGCCTGCATAAATTAAATATTCATCTTTGGTGTCAAAATAAGAAGTAATGTTTATCATTGGACACTAAGAAAAGATAAAGTCTTCTGCAGGCAAATCCTTCAAAAGTCCTGGGTATAAAAAAACTGTAGCAGAAATATCCATTTATATTGCATTAAGGAGTGAAGTTCTCTTTTTTCTTCTATCTCAGAGTCTCATGACTAGGCATATTAAGAGGTGTTGCTTTCTAGGGGAAGTCTTTTATCTGCCTGTTTCCAAGCAGTAAAATGGAACTGACTCTTGGATTTGGAATTGGTTTGTCCCTGAGTTGCCCAAAAATAATAGCCTAGGTCTCTATTTTGTCATCCACAAAACGGGTTAATAACAATATTATCCCATTCGTGTTGTAAAAAGTAAGTGTGATTATGTGAGTGAAAGCCCTGTGTAAACTCTAAAATCTGATGCAAATGTTGATGTTATGAAATTTGACTTATGGGATTTACCATCATAAAAGTATGATGAGAAACCAACCCTCTTGCAAAAACATAGAGTAGTTTGTTGTCTTCTTTCTGTCACTTTCACTTTTTTTTTTTTGGTACTGGGATTGAACCGAGGGGCATTTTATCACTGAGCTACTCCCTAGTCCTTCCTATGTTTTACTTTGAGGCAGGCTCTTGCTGAGTTGCTGAGATTGGACTGGAGCTTGTGATCCTCCTGCCTCAGCCTCCATAGTTGTTGGGATTGTAGTCATGTGCTATGTATGACTATGCTCTCACTTTTAATCTGTATTCCCTCTTCCTTCCTAGCCCTGTCTTTCTCATGCATCACCAGTACCCTGTTCAGCCATCTGCTAAAATTCTCCCACACTGCAGACTTGGTGCTTTTCTTTCCCTGGAACCTCACATCCCTCTGCTTTACATAATCACCCTGTGTCCCCTTCCACTCAATGTGGCTCTGAGTTCTCCTTCCTAAAACAATACCAAGGCTTGGCAGAGTGGGAGCCAAAGGATTATTTAACTTCATATTCTCTCAGAGCCTCAAGCACTGAGTTTTTAGATGAACTCTGGACAAAGTATATGTGATCACAGAGATCTATTGACAAGACTGAGGAAGAAAAGGTCTACCAGGAGCTTTAATTTCTCTACAAATTGGATAAAAGTGTTATGATATTTTTATACATACCAGGAATACACTGGAAAAGCACAAGTCTCTTTCACCCTATGACTAGGTCTCAGTGACACAGTTATGAGATCAGAATCATTGTTAATACATGCTCATGGAGTTGTGTCTATGGCTTTAACTCAGGGTTTCATGTCTATAATGAGAATTTAAATAGGTAAGTTAGGAGAAGAAAGAATGAGTTCCTTAAGGAGGAAAACTAGTGTTTAGTATTTTTAAATGTAGATAACCATGCATGGATTGGAACTGGAATAGGAACACTTCTAGGAGGCTTTTGACCTACTTTGTTTCTCTCTTGTTGCCCTATATAGTTTCTCTCTTAATGTCTCAATTTTTCTATGTTCTTCTTCATTATCTTCCTTATATTTTTGAGGCCAAATCCCAGAGGAACTGATCTTGGCTGGCCTAGCTCACCTTTACTACCCTTGTTGAATGAGACACTTTGAATAAAGCCACCTGGTATGTTTCCAGTCCACCTACCCTGGATTTAGCCAGCAGCCAGGACTCTGTGGAGAATATTCTCCCTGGAAACCTAAGGGTCTACAGATTTTCAACAGAAGAGAAACATAACTGACAGATTCAGGACACTGAAGTGTCAGGGCCCATTGAGCATGAGGGAGAAAAATTGCTTTGAACAGATCATCTTAGCTTGAGAGGCCTCCTGAAGACTCACAATTGCATACCACCCTCCTCCTTCCACCTGTACCATGAAGAAAACTGCTTCTGTAGATGAGGTATAAGTTTCTCAAAAACAAACTAAATTTCTCAAATATTCCAAAAATAAAAAAAAGAAAACAAAGACAGAAAAAAAAAAAGAAAGAAAGAAAAACATGGGCAAATCATTTTGATCTTGGGGGTGGAGAGAAGGTTTTTAATAAGAACAAAGGAGCACAAAGGATATCCCTTAAGATTGTTAGATTTGGATCCAGTGTTGAATTTTATTTCCCACCTCAACTCTCATATGGTGTTCTTCCACTGCCTACTGATGAGAACTGGGAAAAGTCAAATCTGAGCGGTTTCTCTTTTTTTATTTTTTTGGTACTGGGGATTGAACCCAGGGGCACTCCACCACTGAGCCACATCCCCAGCCCTATTTTGTATTTTATTTAGAGGCAGGGTCTCACTGAGTTGCTTAGGGCCTTGCTAAGTTGCTGAGGCTGGCTTTGAACTCACGATCCTCCTGCCTCAGCCTCCTAAGTGCTGGGATTACAGGCTTGTGCCACTGTGACGGGCTGAGCGGTTTCATTTGTGTAGTGGGCACAATGCTCGTATGTACCTCTACACTTCTTTGAGAATTAAATAAGAACATGCATGTAGAGTGCTAAGCTCTGCTCTAAGCACATAGCAAGTACTTAGTATATTTTAACTATCTTTATTACTTCTGCTTGATTATTTCATTTATGAACTCTCCAAACATGTCATTTAATTAACATCTATTGAGGGCATCTATTGAGGGCTTATTTTGCATGAGGTCTTTTATTAAAGCCACTTTAGACCCTCTAAAATGACTTAAAACTTCCAAAACTTACAAATTTTAACCACCACCTGATTTACAATTTCTAACTTTTATTTTTAGTAAGTCTTTCACTACAGATGAAGTATCTTATCAGTCAGTTTTGGTAGTGCTCTAAGCTATAGACTAAAGAAAAAAATTTCAAAAGTTCATGATAAACCGTGCACAACTATAAACCCAGGTGCTGGGGAAACTGAGGCAGGTGAATAAGCAAGTTCAAGGCTGGCCTGTGCAACTTAGTGAGACTGTCTCAAAATAAAAGTAAAAAGGGCCGAAGGTATAACTCCGTGGCAGAGAGCTTACCTAGCATACATGAGGTCCTAGGTTCCATCCCCACTATAGGGGCAGAGGTTTGATGATAATGAATCTAAGTAGTTAAGATGGAGTTCTACTTGAAAAGAAATTTCTAAACAATGTTAAAGGTTTATAGCATTTAAATAGAATGAGAAGTTTTGCCAAAGAGGCATCAGCAAGCTGTAGAAAGCATGCACTGCTTCTGGTTACAAATCTGTGTAATTTCTCTGTGACATTTCTTCTCAAAACAAATATAACACTTTTTTTCCCCTTGAATGAAAATTCTGTGCTCATATCCTTCCCAAACACTCCTTGCCTGGCAATAACTTATCAGTGTGTGTACAGGATGGAGGAAAAATAGGTAAGGAAGTAGTTTTCAGTTTCAAGTTTCCAAAAGGTTATAAATAACAGCCGGTATGTTTGAACAATGGGGTTTCCTACTTAATTTATTTTTTTGCTTACCTTTGAATTAACATTAATAAGCTTTTCATTTTGACCCATGCTGCAATTTATGATGGTGAGCATAAATGAATTTTAGATAGTTCAGGGTGCTCAATCATAAGCAGGAACGTTAATCCCCTTTAGGCATTCAAGAAACATTTATTGACTATATTAAACTATGCAGTAACAGGGATTTCACAAACTTTTTATAAAGCAACTTACAGTAAAAAATACACTTTATATCACAACTCATTGCCAATAAATGTGTATGTGCACCCATATAAATTGTTAAAACAAAAGTTTTGCAAATGTGTATTTGCCAGAGCAATGAATTATAATGATTTCTGTCCTATAATTATTTCTATACTTTTCTATCCTATTTAATACTTTTTAAAAGAATATTATTTGTTGCCTATTGAATTGATTTCATGATCTATCAGTTTATCTTGACCTGTAATTTTAAATATGTTGTTTTTAAGAACATTTTTTTTCCTGGAATGGGGATTGATCCCAGGCGTGCTTTACCACTGAGCTACATCCACAGCTGCTTTGATTTTGAGACAGCGTTTCATGAATTGCTTAGGGCCTTGTTAAATTACTGAGGCTGGTCTTGAACTTGTTATCATTCTGCCTCAGCCTTCTGAGTTGCTAAAATTATATGTGTACACCCTGGTGCTCAGCAAAACAAATTTCTTACATCAGCATGTTTTGTTATCATTTTACGTAATTCACCTAAATGAACATGGGGGAAAAAGTTTTTGTAGCTATTTTCTTTAATTTTAGAAAAATAGAATTGAATTTCTGAGTTAATAGTAATTTTAAAATTTGAATTTTTTATTTTAATTTTTTTGTTCTTTTTAGTTATATATGAGAATAGAATGTATTTTGACATGTTATACATACATGGAGTATGACTTTCCATTCTTGTGGTTCTACATGATGTGGAGTTACATCGGTCATGTATTAATATGTGAACATAAGAAAGTAATGTCCAATTCATTCTACTGTCTTTCCTATTCCCAGGCCCCTCTCTTCCCTTCATTCTCTTTAGCCTAATCCAAAGTACTTCTATTCTTCCCTTGCCCCCCACCTTATTGTGTGTTAGCATTCGCATATCAGAGAAAACTTTCAACCTTGGTTTTTTGGGATTGGCTTATTTCACTTAGCATGATAACCTTCAGTTCCATTTACCTGCAAATGCCATAATTTTATTCTTCTTTATGGCAGAGTAATATTCCATTGTACATATTTACATTTTCTTTATCCATTCATCTGTTGAAGGGGACCTAGGTTGATTTCCTAGCTCAGCTATTGTGAATTGAGCTGCTATAAACATCAATGTGGCCATATCACTGTAGTATGCTGATTTTAAGTCCTTTGGGTATATACCCAGAAGTGAGATAACTGGGTCAAACAGTGGTTCCATTTCAAGTTTTCTGAGGAATCTATCTTGCTTTCCACAGTGGTTGCACCAATTTGTACTCCCACCAGCAATGTATGAATGAACATTTTCCCCCACATCCTTGCCAACATTTATTGTTACTTGTATTCTTGATGACTGCCATTCTGACTGGAGTGAGATGGAATCTCCATGTAGTGTTGACTTGTGTTTCTCTAATTGCTAGAGATGGTGAACATTTTTTCATTTATTTGTTGAACATTCATAGTTCTTCTGTGAACTGCCTGTTCAATTCCTTAGCCCATTTATTGATTGGATTATACGTTTTATTGGTGTTAAGCTTTTTGAGTTCTTTGTATATCCTGGAGATTAATGCTCTATCTGAGGTACAGGTGGCAAAGATTTTCTCCCATACTATTTATCGATTCTTGATTTTACTTCTTGTGCTTTAGGAGTCTTGTTGAGAAATTTGGTTCCTAAGCCAATATGGTGGAGATTTTGGCTTACTTTTTCTTCTAGTAGGCACAAGGTCTCTGGTCTAAAGTCTAGATCCTTTATCTACTTGGAGTTGAGTTTTGTGCAGGGTGAGAGATAGGGGTTTAATTTCATTTTGGAACATATAGACTTCCAGTTTTCCCAGCACCATTTGTTGAAGAGGCTCTCTTTTCTCCAGTATATGTTTATGGCACCTTTGCCTAGTATGAGACAACTTTAATTATATGGGTGTGTCTCTGTGAATTTGGATTATTTAAAACTAACATTTAGTTACTTAAACAGCAATGTATTCTGACCATCTGAACATAAACTGCTAAATTTGGTTTACCAAAATATCTAAACACGAAAGAATTCCATGATTAAAGATAACCTTTGAAAAATAAAACGTTAGTATTTAAAATTCCACTAATAATTATTACTTTAAAGGGTTTGCCATGAAATTAGGACTAAAAAATAGTTGGAGAAGGAATGTCTTATCAAACTACTGAATAATGGGAGCATCTTCTAGAGTCTGATCTTCTGTTGTTTATTCATGTGAGATTTTTATTGGCATCAGGAATTATTTTGGTAGTATCCTAGTATATTTCTCTGCTATGGAGAATGCAGGGTGCATATTCTTAAAAATAATTTCTTAATACAAAGAATTTAAAACCTCATATTAGTTTTAAAACTCCTTTTTAGTTTCCTGGGCTTTTTGATTAAGGACTAAATTTCCAGTATGATGAGTATGGATGAGTATGGTGGGGTGGGACAAGGAACAGAAGCAATGAGGTAGCTAGTTATTAAATTCAGGAATGTTCTATAAAGTAGGAAGCTCCTGGGTATTTATTGACTGCCTATTAGTTTTTAACCAGTCCCTTGCTTCTAAAACTATTAAATATTAAGCTATCTTGATAGGTATTGCAAAATCTCTAATCTTTCTCTGTGGCTGCCATGTAGCTCTTTATACAGCAACCAGTTGTGCAATCAAATCTTGATCCTCTAGGCACAGTGCATTTCTGGTGCCAGAGGAAATTGTGGGCATAATTGAAGCCTCATGAGAAGCAAATATTCAGTCCACACTTACTCCTAGACCTGATTTAGAATGGTTGTGAGATTAGAAGAATTACCCCAGCTGTGTTTCCGTTCCAAGAGAGCAAAACCACAGTGCAGTTTAGAAAAGGTCGAAGGGTTCACCTCTCTGGTGTCTGCTCCCATTACTGTCACATTGACTCACAGGGCATTAGTTACTGCCTTGTAGGGTGCAGCAATGTAGTATGGAGTCCGCAGGTCTAGGCTTGGAGGGGTTAATTCTAGTTTGAATTTTAGTTGTGTGATGCCAGCCCTGAGCAGTTGGCTTTGTTACTTATATTTTCTTATGCATGGAGTAGACAATAGCATAGTCAGCCCTCTGTGTCTGCAGCTTTCAATTCTGCGGATTCAACCAAAGATTAAAAAAATTTGCATCTGTATTGAACACGTACAGATATTTTTGTTGTCATTATTCTTTAAACAATTCAATGTAACACTTATTTACATTGTATTAGATACTGTAAGTAATCTAGTGATGATTTGAAGTGTATAGGAAGACATGCATAGGTCATATGTAAATGCTGTGCTATTTTATATAAGGGACTTGAGCATCCTTGGATTTTGGTATCTGTTGGAGTCCTGAACCAAACATCCACCAATACCAAAGAATGACTATACCTCAAGTAAAATTGTTGAGAAGATTCAATAAAAATAAGAACATGTATCAAATGCTTATTATGTGCCAGGCACTGTTCTGAGCACTTCTTTATACATATTAACTCTGTGAACCCTCCCAATGGTTCTATGAGGCAGACATCTCACCATTTCCATCTTACAAAGGAGGAAACTGATATTAATTTACATATAGTCATACATGCACACATAGGAAGTGGCAGAGCAGGGAATAAAATTCAGGGAGCCTGATGCCAGAACCTATCCTCTTAATGCAGAGAATTCATGTAGGAATTTAGGATATAAAACTGTTAAAAATGGTTCAGCAGCATCCATACCCATTCAATGAATACTCAACAAATTTTCCTCCATGCCAACTGGGTGCAAAGACCTGTGCTGGTGCTGTGGGAGAGCAGAAATAAGACTGTTGTCACAAACAGAAGGGAAGAAAGATCCTTATAAGAGAGTGTAGTGTATGGTGATTAGTTCAGGAACTGGGGGTGGGTGGGCAGGAACTGAGCTCCTGGTGTTGACTGCTATTGACTGAGGGTGGGGTGGAGCAAGCAGAGGGACAAAGATACTCCTGAGGTCTCAAGGTTGGGAGCTCAGAAGAATGGTTATCCCATTCACAGCATGGAGGGATCCAGAGCAATGGAGTGATCAGGGAGAAGATTCAGCTGCATGCAGACCCTATCAACCTGGTCTGGGAGGCGGTGCTATCATGCTGATCTTCCCTGTACACCACAAATTACATCATGCACACAGTGCTATTTGTGGAATATGAAATGAGCGTGTTTGTTCCCTGTTCATTCATTCTACAAGTGCTTACTAAACATTTTGTCATGTGTTCTTGGGCAAGCTCTGAGTTCATTTCATCTCAGAGTATACATTTACTGTGAATTTAGAGGGAAAAGGCTTTTAATTTGCTTGCCTTCTATATGGTTTTAGATTCTTCTTAATTTTACTTTTAGACTATTGTCACTCCTACTAGTCATTATTGACTAATGCCTGGGGTAAAAGTGTAAATGAAAGTCTAGTTTCTATGCCTGCCTTACTTTTTAAGTTATTAATCAGGATAATCAGCTAATAAGTTAAAAATGGTCTATCTCTTTGCTTTGACAAAAATACCCTATAATGACTTGAAAGGCCAGGTTTGAGTTTATACTTGTTAGCCAGCCTGGGGAACTGCCTGGAAGTATAGCAGTTTGTAGAGAGAGCACCAGCCTGTGGCCCATCTCCCTCTGTGCCATGTGTCCCCAGTAAGGGATCCTGCCACTAGAAGCTCCTTATTGACTTATTGGCCATCCTTTGGGCCTATCTCAATCTGTGCTGGAGAGGACTGACCCAAGAAAGAAGCTATAATTGGCTTAAGGATTAAGGATTTGTGTAGGAACTCCAGAATTGCAAGGACCTGAGTTGTGGTCTAGAAGTGGGGCCATGAGCTTTGAGTACATATGAACTACAATCTGTAAATTAAAACTTTAGTTTTTTTTAGAAAAGATTATTATTGAGGGCTTTGCCAATTCAAAATCATGTCCCTCACCTGTAGTGTCAAGTATTATGTTTACTCCTAGAAAGATCTAAAAGAATTTAGAGCTGGTTACTATCCTAAAAGTTGCTCACAGTCTGGTAATTGAGAAGATACATAAGAAGATCAATTACAATGAAACACAGCAAATATTAGTATGGGGTATAATTGAGAATGGACGACTGAGGAGTTGATACCTGGGGGAGTCTGAGACTGTTTTACAGAGGTGCTGGCATTTCAGCTGAGGCTTAATAATGAGTAGGAGTTTGCTGGACAAGTAATAAGATCATTAATATCCATTTTCATTTTGATTAATTTGTTTTTGCTACTTAAATTTATAAGATGTCTGGACTTTATACACTACTACTCATAATAACTAATTTTTCTGTTTTACTTATTTTTACCCCAGTGCCTCATGTTTGTCAGATAGTCTCAGTTTTTTCATCTATAAAATGAAAACTAAGGCTACGTATTATATGTTTAAGTGTTTAAACATGCCTATTTATGAGAGAATCGTTTGACCTTGCATCTTAGAACTCCAGCTCTCAAGGCTTTACCAAGCTGGGTGTGTTTTCCTGAGTCTTTTGGAAGGCCTGATGGAGCAGTGCAGGATTGGTTCAGAGACACAATGAAAGGGCCAGATTCCAGGGCTCTGGCTCATTTTCGTATTTGCCATTTTGAGCCTATAGTCCTCTTGTTGAGTCATGATCACAAGATGGCCACTCTATCTCCAGCCTCATGTCCAGTTCAGGAAGAAAGGGAAGGAAGAAAAGGCTACTGCCTTTAATCAGGAAAGCAAAAATTTACTTAGAAATCTCCAAATTTCTGCTTATGTGTTCATAAGCCAGAACTTTTAAACATAGCCTCTCCTGACTTTAAGGGAATCTGAGAAGGCAAATATTGTAACTGGGTATTTTGGCATCCTCCACAAGATTGGGATTCTAACACTAAAGAAAAGGAATATGGGTATCAGGTAGGTGGTCAGCTGCCTCTACTCAGCCTGGCACAGAATTAACACTTACTAAAGGGTATTACCATGAAGAAGTCACTCAGGAAATATTTGTTCAGTAGAACTGCACCACATCTACGCTGCCACTCCCTATTTATTTCTACAGAAAGAGCCTCCTTACCCATCTCCCTGTCTCTATTCTTACCTCCCTATAATCCATTTCCTACCAGAAGTCAGTGATCTTGTAAAAATGTAAGTTGACCTAAATGAAGAGCTAAAACTAAACAACTCTTAAAATACAGGGGAAAACTTTATTACACTGGATTTGGCAATGACTTCTTGGATATGACACCAAAACTCAGGCAACACAAGAACAAATAGAGTACATCAAAATGAAAAACCTCTGTGCACCAAAGGGCATAATCGACAGAGTGAAAAGACTGCCTATAGTCAGGAAGGAAATATTTGTAAATCGTGAATCTGATAAAGTTAATACCCAGAACGTATAAAGAACTACAATTGAACAACAGACCCAAAACTAACCCTTTTTAAAATGGGCAAATGATTTGAATAGGCTTTACCCCCAAAAGGATATACAAATGGACAATGTACACATGAAAACATATTCAACTTCACTAGTCATTAGAGAAATGAGATACCATCTCACATGCATTAGAATGACTACTAAATGATAAATACCAAGTGTGGGTAAGGATGGAGCAGAATCAGAACCCTTATACACCACGGGGGGCATAAAATGGTGTTGCTACGATGTAAGATAGCATGGGGTTCCTTGAGGAATTATACTCCATCTATGTGTGATGTATCAAAGTGCATTCTACTGTCATGTATCACTAATTAGAACAAATTAAAAAAAGAAAAAAATTAGAAACAATTAACCATTTGATATAGCAATTCCACTTCGGGGTATTTATTCAAAAGAAAGCATGGTCTCAAGGAGCAATTTGTCTACTTATGTTCATAGCAGCATTGTTTGCAGCAGCCCAAAATAGTAACAACCCAAATACCTGTCAACAGATGAATAGATAAACACAATGTGGCATGTACATATAATGACGTATTGTTGAACCTTAAAAAGCAAGGTAATTTTGACACACGCTGCAACATGGATGAACCTTACGCTAAGTGAACTAAACCAGTCACAAAAGGACAAATGCTGTATGATCCCACTTATACAAGGTACCCAGAGTAACTGAATTCAGAGAGAGGTAGTAGAATGGTGGACAAGGGGAAGCGGGTGAAGGGAAATGATTTAATTGATACAGAGTTTTAGTTTTTCAAGATGAAAATTTCCTGGAGTTTGGTTGTAGAGCAAGATGAATATACTTAGCAGTATTGAACACTACATTTAAAAATGATTAAGATGGTAATTTTATGTTATGCATATTTTACCACAATTAAACAAAGTAAGTAAGTCAAATCACATCATTGTCATGTGTAGCATCTTCTGATAGTTTCTCACTGCACCAAAATAAAATTTAAATGACCTTTTTCAACCTATAGGCTCAATGATTTGGCTGCTGTCAACCTTTCTGACCTCACGTGGTAGCATTCTCCCTGCTCATTGTGTTCCAGTGTCTCCAACCTTCTCTTCTACTAAACTCACCCCTGCCACAGGGCCTTTGTACTGGTTTGACCTTGCTTGGAACATGCTTCTGAATCTTCACACAGATGGCTTCTTATCATTCAAGTCTAAACTCAAATATTCTTCAAATAGAGCCTTCCCATAGCCCAAGATTGCCTCTGCCACACCTCGGTCACTGCCACATTGTCTTGTTTAACTTATTCATCGCCTTTTCACTATGTGAAACTGTCTAACTTATTTACTACCTGTTTCCTTTTGGAGACTATAAGCCAGATGAGACCAGAAACTTGTCTGGTTTACTAATACATTCTCAAGGACTAAAAGGCTAATATACTCTGTACCTAACAGATGTCAGTTAAACACAATTGAATTTGGCAAGTACATATTGGGTCTTCATTATATTTCTGGCAACATACTAAACAACAAAAGAATATACAAGCTTTATGTAATCAACTTCATAATGAAATGTCCTTTCCAGAACTGACTATCTTAAGGGGCACCACCTAGTGAGGACTTGGCTCCAAGAAGGGCAAGACTGCATGATGTGATGTAGAGAGATGCTATCCACTGCACTCACCTGCACCCCTGTATCAAGATTCCCCTGAGGTTAGCATACTCTTAGATTTTTTAAAATCTTATGAACCAGTGGGCTCCATTTTGGGCTTAAACTTTGGGAAATCTAAGTGTCAATCCCATAAACATGTGGCAGAGTTGCAAAGAGCCACAGACTCTTCCCGCATTGTCAATAGATCACATGTGTATATGAAAGAAAACGGGGAGAATTTTATTTTCCAGAGTCCCTCTTAGAATGGATACAGCTGGGCGCAGTGGCGCATGCCTGTAATTCCAGCACTTGGGAGGCTGAGACAGGAGGATCACAAGTACAAAGCCAGCTTCATCAACTTAGCCAGGCTCTAAGTAACTCAGTGAGACCCTATCTCTAAATAAAGTACAAAGTAGGGCTGGGGATGTGGCTCAGTGGTGGAGTGCCCTGGGTTCAATCCCCAGTACCAAAAAAAAAAAAAAAAAGAATGGATACAGTATTTATTTGAGAGGGACAGAATAGAGATAGCTGAGGTATAAATGTGTAACTGTTCATGTGATACTAGGACTGAATCAAAGCTTGTTTGGATGCAGTTGGATTTGAGGATTGGGGTAAAAGAGTCAAGGGAACCTGGTGCAGGGCCTGGGCTTAGTGTCTGGACTGACATAATGTGGAACTGGGACAATGCAGATGGAGAGGCAGAGAAAGGCCTGATGAACAATATTCTTGAAGTCACAGAAAATGTGGGGATGTTCTGGATACTCCCAAGGCTCTAAATTTGGGGTTCAAGTCATGCTGGTCCACATCTCTCAGGGACAAAGGCTCAAGATGATATTTGGTCTATATGTGTGTACTTTCTTCCATTAAAATAGATTCTCAGTTCACTACACTTGATTCATGTGTTAAGTGAATAAATATCGATGTATAGATATATACATATTATATTATTCTGCCTTTATGTATAAAATTCTTTTATTTTACATAGAACCTTCCCCCAAAGCTTTCCAGGCTGTTTTTGAAGATTCCTTGTATATTATAAACTCCAACCTATTTTAGAAGCACCATCCTTATGTTCTATAATTGTCATGGGGTTGTTATGACCATATCTCCTTGAATGCTTTCACAGGAAATTGTTTTCCCTTTACAAACATGGGCTAATGCCAGAACCTGATATAGGTATTCAAGCCAATGGTCAACATCACCTCTGGAAATAAATGTTATAAATTACCAACATATTACATAATACAGCTTTCTGAAATGACTGATGCTGTTTTAAAAGAGAGAAGTAGTTACAGTCTATGCTGTGGTCCCATGGCTTATCATCATCAGGGACCAGAAGAGAGACACAGGCCAGATCCTGGAAATAGAGCCCAATCAAATCGGACCTGAACACAGAGATGCTCTTCTGTGTGGAGTGGCTCACAGATTTGGGGTTGGAAGGGAGTAGCATTTGGGGATGCAGGTTGTGCCAATTTCATCCTTGTTATTCAGCACTTTGGCATAGTCCTTTGTGCTAAGAGTATAAAAAGACAGAGAAAATGTGATATTCATGGTTCATGGATGTGGTAGAGAGTAATTAAAGACATAGGCTTTGATTCAGTCCTAGTCTCTTCTACTTTAAACCTTTTCCCTGCTTAACTTTCCCCTTCAAGTCCCAGTTTCCTCATCTGTAAAATGGTGGTAATTTATAACTGCCCCATGAAATTGGTGTAAAAACTAAGTAGAGATAATGAATATGATGTCAGTACTTAGGAAATTCTCAATAAGAGAAGTGATTGTATCTTATTACTATTACCAATATATCAGTGAACTTATTCATTGGTATGAGATGCACCTGTGTAGAAATAATGTGAGCAAAATGTAGCAGAAAACCATTTACGTAAAAATAACATGCGTCATACAGATGACTCAAATAAATGTTTTGATTTTTATCATTGCTACATCTAAAGTGACCCAAGAGTCTAGTAGATGAAATGAAAATGTTTAAAAGATGAAATTCTCACAATTACTTAAGCTCAAAAAAATCACCATTATATTGATATGATAAGAAATCATGATTTTATACACCGCCCAGTTCCATTTCTCACCTGCACTCTGCCTTCATTCCATCCTCTCTGTCTCAAAGGAAGCAGTATATACTATTTTGATAGTGTGTTCTTTCCATTTAGGAAGATCTAGTTGAAACATACACAATTGCAAATCTTTTCTGGGTCTTTTCTCTTGTTTAAAAACTCAGGACAACCTACCCTCCAGTATTGTTGTAAGAATACATTATAAAAATGCCTCTTAGGTCTTTCACAAAGAGCCTACCATGTATAAAGTATTTAGTAAGTGATTGCCATTATTTTTACCATTGAAAATTTATGCTGCATGCTAATGAATGACAACATTCTAGCCTTTCAGTTAGCGTATTAAGAATGTACTCAAACATCTTGAAAGTATTGATATTGTCAAGATGTAGTTTATATAAAACACAGATGCTCACAAATTGAGCATTGGCTAGATCAGCATTTCTCAAAATGTGGTACAGGGATTCATGGGGGTCCTGGAAACCCATGTAGGGGGGGTCACTAAGATACTTTCAGGGGATCTGGAACATCAGATTTTTAATAATACTATGACTTCATTTTTCCTTTTTATTTGCATTTTCTCATGAGTACTTAGTGGAATTTTTAAGAGGCTACATGACATGTGATATCACAACAACAGATCAAATTTAGAATCGGATATGAGAATTCAGCTGTCTTCTTTTAAGCCAAACTTTAGAGACAATTTGAAAAATGTGAAACAATGCCATTCATCTCACTAAATTTAATTGTGGAAAATATAGTTATCTTTCAGAAAATATTATTTATGTTAACATGTAATTGATTTGTTGTTATTTTTAAATGAATAACTAGCATATTTTAAATTTTCTGTTTAATTTCTAATATGGTAAATATTGATAGATACAACTCATTTAATAAAAGTGCTTTGGTGTTCTCAATAATTATTAATTGTAAAGGAGTCATGAAATCACTGGATTTGATTAAATGTAGTCCATATACTATGGAATACTATGCAATCATTAAAAATGTCACAGAAATGTATTTGTAAATATGGAAAAGTATTCATCTCATATTAAGTAACAATATTTGGTTACTAAATGGTATGTGATTTTATCTTATGCTTAACAGTATATGAGAATATAACTGAAAAGATGATTCTAAATGCTTTATGCTTATTTTGTCTGCATTTTCTATCTTTTCCCATCAGGAGCATTTGTTTAATAATAAGGGGGAAAATAAATGAATCTTGCTTCTGAAAAAAATTCAGAAGTATCCATGGTTTGCTGTAACTTATGACTAAAAATGTGTATTTCTTCATGTTTCTAGCCCTAATAAAACAAATTGTTTGAAAATGGTACATTCTAAATTCTAATCGGATTCTGCTACATAGTTTTGGGATGATGGATTTGCAACACTTTGAAATAATGAAAATAATGTTCACTGGGAAAACCTTGAAATATGACAAGGTGTTTTAAAATGAACTGAACCAAATTTTTATACTCTGGAAAGATACCACATTGTGAAGTTAAAACAAGTTATTCATTGTTTAGTCTCATGTCCTGCTTTGGGGATTTATTTATTTTTCTTGCCCTTGATACTATAAAATGGTACTTGTATTATTCTTCAGCAATATTATGTGTGTTTATTTTATCAGCAGAACAAGATTGTGCAATCTTCCAGTGCAGAAGCCAAGTCTTAAATTTTTTTTTTTTGCCACAATTATAGTACCTGGTAGAGAGTTCAGTGTGTTCATTCAAGTACTGAGTGAACATTGATAAAATATTTAAATGTTTCATCTTTCTTGCAGAAGCATTATTCCATTAACTTGTTCTCATTGCACATAAAAGTCATTAAATGCCTTTATTGTTATATCAGGATAGAAGTCTATAAGAAGCTGGAGAATTCTTAATAACAAACTAATTATTCCTACATTTAAAAAAATAAGACAAGATCCTCTTTTATGATCAGAGATAGATGTTAACACTTAAAAGCAAAATAAAATGAATACTTAAAAGCAAAATAAAATGAACATATCCTTCTCACTGATTCAGTAGCTGACAGATTTCATATTCTGTGGTGCTAATTGCCTTCTTTATGTCTGTTTTTTTATTTAAAACCGAAGTACTAAAGTGAATGCCAGAGCAAATTCAGCCTATCCCAAAGAATGGTCAGTCTTCCTTATCTACTCTCATGCTCTGATGGCTTCAGGAAGAGAAGGGGGTAAGGCAGAAACCTGCTGGAGGGTTCAGGTTCAAAGGAAAGCTAACCCATTAGGAGACTGCTGAAAGGACTTACCCACAGGAGGAGACCATGCTTTGATGGGGCAGGGGCAGTGGGGGTGGCAGGCAGGACCAGTTTCCAAATCTGGATTCAGTTTTCAGGTTGGAGGATCAGGATTTGGTGAGGGCTGGACGTGAGTGAGAAGGAGAGCTGAGAGTGAGGCCAAGGTTTCTAGCTTGGGTTGATAGGAGATAGGACCTACCATCAACAGGTGAGTGGGGCACGGTGAGGTGGATGCCAGGGATGCAGATGAGGAACATGGAGAGTGAGCTGGATTGGGGACTTGTGTCTGATGTGAGTACCTAACTTCTTAGAATTTTCTCTTTAATGGTTATTGTCCTCCAGCAGGCTTTTCTCCATAATACTCCCTAAGGGTAGAAGACATTTCTAGTCCCATCTTCCTTTGATTTTATTTACAAACATCTTGAAATGTCTACTTTCTCCAACTTCCAAGACCTAGTTGAAATGTGTCAGTTTACCTCCAGCTTCTCTGTATGGATATTTGCTTGGATATCATATCAGAACATCTGTCCACTTTAGTATAAGATCTGTTCCCACCTATTTCTGTATTAAAAGGTCTTAGATGGTGCTAAAGAGTCTTGAAGACAATGGTAGCATCACTCTTATAATCTGTGTGGGAAAAAAAGCAAATAACTCTGTATTCCAAGTCAGGTTCTGATCTCCAAAACCTGAAGCATGAGAATAAACTGTATATTATAATGAGCAGAGCCCCAGAGTGAGACTCAGAATAACCTAATTTATTCCAGTTCCTCTCACTCTCACTAGGCCAGTTCATTCAACTATAAAATTAAGGGAAAAGATCATATAACAAGCATGATGACACTAATAATAGTCATCACAGTTAATATATGTTGATTATTTGCTATGTAACAGGCAGTGATCGGCACATAATTCATCACACTTTTTATTCAGGAGACTGCTTGTACTCCTCATGACAGAAGAGAAAACTGAGGCTCAGAATGTTTAAGACATGAGCCAAAGTTCATCAAGGTAGTAAGTGCAGCATTAGAATTCAAATCTATATCTATCATAACCCAAGTATTTTCCCTTATCAACTAAACCACTGCTTCTCAAGGTAAAACCTCCTCCAAGGAGAAATTAATTCAACTCCCTGAGCACCATCTAGGGTTCAGTCACAATGCTAGGTGTTGGGGACATGTTTTGGCCAGCTTTTTTCACTTCTGTGACCAAAAGACCTGATGAAAACAATTTTAGAGAAGGAAAGGTTTATTTGGGGGCTTGTGGTTTCAGAGGTCGCAGTTCACAAACGGCTGACTCCATTCCTTGTGGCGGGAGGTGAGGCAGAACATCATGGCAGAAAAGTGTGGTGGAGGAAAACAGCTGGGAACATGGCACCAGGAAGGAGGGGGAGGGTCTAGAGAGAGAAAGACAGACAGACGTGGAAGAGTACTCCACAGCAGGACAAAATATATGCCATAAAGGCACCAGGGACCCACGAGAATACATACTCTAGGGACCCATCTCCTCCAGCCACACCTTACTTGCCTTCAGTTACCACTCAGTTAATCCCTAACGGGATTAATTCACAGATTGAGTTAAGACTCTCATAACCCAATCATTTCACCTCTAAACCTTCTTGGATAGTCTCACACATGGGCTTTGTTGGGATACCACATACCTAAACCATAACAAGACACATTGCTGAGTGTACCTTCAGGAGCCTGCAGGGAAGAGACAGACACATAAAAGAAAACAGTGAGATAAGTACTCTACCCAGGGACACTCAGTGTAATGAGAGCACAGAATAGGTTGAATCTAAAAGAGATGTCAAGGAGGAGTTAAGTTTGTGAATGAAGTTCTCTAAATAGAAGCCCTGTGTGTACTTCCCAAGTACCCATCACTGAACTAGACTATAATTCAGCAGAGTGATCTTCATGCTGCTGTCTAAAACAGTAGCTCAAAGGCAGAGTCAGCTAGAAACTAAAAAACATGCTATAAAACCAGAGGGTCCTTTAGGGTCTTATGAGTATCTATTATAGGCTTTCTATGAAGGACTGTGTTTTCCAAAAATCTTGACTTTTAATTTAATAAGATCATGAACAATTATATTAAGGTAGGCTAACTGTTGTAACAGATAGAGTATCAAGGCCAAAATAGTTCCAGATAGGCCCAAAGGGCTCTGAAAATTAGTTAGGGATCCAGATCAATGGAGGTCCCATCACTTAGAGACCCATGTCAATGGAGGGCAATAAATGGCTTTCAAAATTGCTCTGGGCATGGATATGTGGCTAATGTAGGGGGGAAAGAAGAGTATAGAAGACTTGATAAAAGTGTATTTTATTAAATAGACTGGCCAGGAATGGCACCGCTCATATCCAGTCCTTAGACCACTGCTAAGTGGCCTAGGGTGGTTAGGAAGAGTAATCCAGTTGCCAGCCTCGGAAGAAGATTGGTTTGGTGAGCAGCTAACAGTTTCTGTAGCAACCATGGACGGGGACTGTAGCACTAAATCAGACAGGCCCTTTGGAGACCCAACTAGAGAGAAGGAAAAGTTGAAGAGAAGAAAAGGAAATGGCAGCCACTATTGAAACACTAAATTTTCTGCTTCTCACATGAAATAAGGCCAAGTCACAAAGCAGCAAAAACCTTCAGATTTTGCAAATACATCTTGCACATTGAAGTCTGCAGAAAATCTATGTACCTTTATGAAATTTAGATCTTGAATGTAAGCTATGAGTATTATATAGTATATTCTAATAACTATACTTATTATAACAGCATGCCCAGATGTCATAATTTTACATATTTCTAAGTGTGTCCAGCATCTGAGATAATTCACAAAGATTTGCACTGATGAAGATGCTATATTGCATTTTTAAAAATAAGCTTTATTTTTAAACACTTTCAGATTTACAGAAAAGTTGTGAAAATAGTACAGAAAAGTTCACATATACCCACACCCAGTTACCCCTACTTTTCAAATCTCGTATTAATTTGGTGTCTTTGTAACCATTAATGAATAAATGCTGACATGTTATCATTAATGAAAGCCCTTACTTCATTTAGATTTCTTTAATCTTACCTTTGTTCCAGGATCCCATCTGGGATATAATATCTTATGTAGTCAACATGTCTCCTTAGGCTCCTCTGGGCTGTAACAGTTTCTCAAGATTTTTGTTGCTTTCTATGACCTTGATAATTTTGATGAATGTTCATCAGATATTTTGTAGCACGCCCCTAACCTGGGATTTGTCTTTTATTTCTCTCATGATTAGACCAGTATTGTTTTTGGGGAGACATACCATAGATGTAAAGTGCAACAGGTTTATACTACTGACCATGATTTATCACTGTCAATGATAATCACGATTACCTGACTCAGGTAGTATCTGTCAGGTTTCTACACTAGAAATTTACTCTTTTTTTCACTTTTTCATATTGTACTTTCTTGAAGGAAGACGAAATGGGAAATTATGCTTACATCCTTGAGGATAGAATATCTGTATACAGTATTCGAAATTTTTCTACATAATAGATTTACATTGTATTTTTTAAAGAAGCAAAAGTGCAGGAAGATTTAAATTAATGCTGTGAACTAGTAAAATTGTCAAGTGCATAGACAAGTTTTTCATTATTTAATTCTTTAACTATACCCATCATTTAATAATAATAAGAATAGCTAACACATATTGGTGGGTTGTTAAGCATATTTGGTCTTCTCTACAAAACTACTGAGCAGCTACTGCTATTACAAATATTTTGCAGATGAGGAAACTGAAGCTTAGAGAAATTGCATTATGAGCCATTAACATAACTCAGATAAGGTTAATCTCTTGCTTAAAAATGTAACGGTTTCTGGTTTCAATTAGAATAAAATTTAATTTCCTTACCTTGGCCAATAGGCCCTGTATAATCAATCTAGATTATTTCTCTTATTTCTTACCTACCTGTCTACCCTTTTTCACTATGCTCCAGTCTTAGGGTCTTCCTTTCTGTTTCAAACCTCAAATTAATCTTGGTTTTAGAGCCTCTGGATTTTCTGTTGCTTTAATCCCACATCTTTGAATGTCTAGATCCTGTCAATCAGGTTGCAGGGCAAATCTTACCTCTTAAGAGAGCCTTCCCTGTTCAATTCAAATTAGTTTTCTCCTTCACCCAGAATTGTTTTCTATCGCTTCCCTGCATCATTTCTTCACAGCAGTTGTGACTCTTTGGGGTTATTTTGGTAATACATCTCACTTCTCATCTTCCCTGCTAGGTTGTAAATTCCAAGTGAGTGATGTCCATGTCCACTTCGTTCACTGCTGTGTTCCCAGACCCTAGGATACCTGGCACATGGTAATTATTGCTAAAAGAAAGGATAACAGATTAACATTACCCAAGGAACAAAACTAGCAAGTGGCAGAGTGGGTATCCAAACTCATATCTTTCTGATATCAAAACAAGCTTGTAACATTTGCTATAAAGTTTAATAGGCATCCAGGAAATAGTGGTTGGATCCAGCAAATACCATGCCCAGCATTGAAGACAAGAACTTGAGCGTTCTTCACTCCCATAAGTGACCTCTGGTCAGGATGCTCCATTCACCAATGGTCATTTGCAAGGAGCTATATAATCCTACAAGTCTGAATTTCTTTCTCTATAAAAAGGGATAAAAATATCACTTACCTCACATAGGTTTTGTGAGAATTAAATGAGCTAAATTGTGAAAACTGCACTGAAGTTTATAAAACCTGATTTAAAGATGAGTTTTTAATCAAAAAGAAAAATGCTCATTTTCCCCCCTCAGTCCTTCCCATGAAGTGGATTTCCATAGGAGGGAGGATGTGGCAGTGAGGAGAGGAGGACAAGGTTGAGAGAGAGATGCTGAGGTTTGCATGGCCTGTCTTAGATGATAGTTCCACAAACTTGTTTGCTAAGAATGAGGCCCAAATACAGTTTGTGACTGTGTTCACTTTAGCAGACACAGGGAACAGAATATAGTACACATGTTTAAGTTTATTTTTCTCCCCTGGATCCTGGGTATAAACCTGCCTGCTATGAACTGAATTGCGTAATCCCCTATCAACCTTCTGCCAGCCTGCAGAAATTTATATATTGAAGTCCTAACCCCCAGTAATTCAGAATGTGACTGTATTTGGAGATAGGGTCTTTAAAGAGGTGATCAAAGTAAAATAAGGCCATTAAGATGGATATTAATTCCACATGAATGGTGTTCTTTATAATAAAAGGAAATTGGATGTAAAGAAAGATACACAGAGGAAGGACCATGTGAAGATGCACTAAGAAGGTTGCCATCTGCAAACCAAGCAGAGAGGCCTCTGGAGAAACTGAACCTGCCAACACTTGGACTTCCAGTTTCTACAACTGTGAGAACATAAATTTTTGTTGTTTAACCTGCCTATCCAGGCTGTGGAATTTTGAAACGGCAGCCCAAGCTGATTACCCAAGTGAAAAAATTCATCTCCCTAAGAACTAGCTACTACCTGTGATTCATTTTATAATGCAAAGAAGCCCCTATATCCCAGAGTATGGGAATAATTACCTTCAAAAGGAATATGTAATGGAATGTGTGGATAATTGGGTTTTGTGACAACAGGATCTGGTTTAACCATACAGCTTAAGATGAATCTGAAATTGCAGTAATGGTATTCAAGGATAGATGGATTTTTGTTATATCTCTTTGAAGAGTTCAGTATACTAAATTGCCTTTACTACTCCATTACAAGTGCAGTAATACACAGGAAAGATTATTAATCTCTGCCTTAAACAGATATTTAAAATGTTTTCCTGTGTGTTGAGGAGGAATGGGCAGAGTCTTTAGCAATTTGGCCAGTTCATCTCACTTAACAAAGAGACATTGAGGAGCTTGTTCAAGATGGGTCAGCTCTTCCGCTGTCAGAGTAGGAATTGAAATTCAAATCCTCTGACTCTCAGAGCAGTGTTCTCTCCATACCATATATTTGACTACATATATGTTGGAGAAGATCACATTTGTAATTAATTTTTTCAGCTTTTGCACTTGCTCCTGTATTTTTCTCATGTCACATGCTGATCCTGAGTTTAACACTAAATTCAGTTTAAAAATACATAGAGTTCTGTCTTGTAAGTCTATGTGTATTCTCCTCTCCAGTCATTTCACATGCAGAAATTTGCTTGTAGCAAATCTTTTGTAGTTATGGCTTTAAGGCATGAGAATAGCTTCTTCTATCACCAATGGCTCTGTAACAGGAAGCACACAAAGTTCCAGCCCATGCAAGAGTGTCTGAGGGTCTTAAAGACTCTAGGTCATGATATCTCTGTACCTGCTTCACTAATTTTCTAACTCCCTGGGTACTGTTTGTTGGTGTCTGGCTAAGCTTCCTCCATTAGCCCATAAGTAGAACATCTCCAGTCGGAAAACAGAAGGGATGTTATGGAGGACAAGCTCACACTGTTGGTTGTGGAGACGAGCCTGATTTTGAACTTGAAAGTTTATTCTTGTGTAGGCTCTTCCTACAAATTGGTGAAGGTTCAAGAAGCTATAGAATACATGCCATTTTTTCAATGTCCTCTTTTCTCTTTGTGGCTCAGTTACCTTTCCACTACTCACCTTCATACTAGATGTAGGACACTAAATTTTTCATCCACAGAGATGGCTTTCCTGGGTCTACCTCCCTCAGATTGAAGATAATGTCCAGCAATCGTGGTGGTGCACATCTTCTTGGACTCTTAAGCTGTGGCATCTTACTATGAAATTTTGGAATAAAATATCTTAATCCAACTCCTCAGTGATTTTGGAATCTTCCTTAAAATTTGCTGATCATTCAGTGATTGAATAAGCCCATGAGGAGAGTTCACAGCTTCCTAAGGTAGGTGACTCACTTCAATCTTCAAATGACTTTGTGTTAGAAAGAACTTCCCTGAATCAAGTCAATAGCTATTTCCCAATTTCCTCCTAATTGTTCCTACCTCTTTTCTGTTCTCTGTTCCAACAAGTACAGAACTGGAATTCTAGCCAATTTTACATGTGGTATTTAAACAACATTGACAGCTTCTTCTCTTCCCTGGCATAATGATGCATAAAACAATACTTCCATACAAATGTTACAAACATTAACTGCCTGAAAAGTTAGAAAAATTCAAAGAAAAGAAGCAAAAGTCAAAAAAATATAAGCAAAACAAACAAATAACACAACAACAACAACAACAAGCCCAGCACTATTAAATCACCATGAGAAGGTATTTCTTCTACCTTAAATACTTCATCAGGGCCCATTTCATACTGAAGGACAATTTGGGGACCTACATTTAATCCCCTAGTTGACCAAAACCATGGCAAACTGAAGCACAGAGGTTAACAGAAAGAGAAAGAAAGAGGAAGAAAGAGAAAGAAAAAGAAAGGTTGTATTAGGGGAGTATATTATGCTGAATTAAGTTCTTTTTTGGATCAATGGTACAAGTGGAAAGAAAGGTACCCTTCAGAGGAGAGACAACCAGGGAAAGTGTCTTTCTAAAAGTAGATTCTTTTTTACATTAGTAGGAGTAAAAGCATACATTTGGTGAGACATAAATAGCTTTGCTAAACAAAGAACATCCTACCCAAATGCTTGTATATAAGAATGGCTATCTAAATACTGAATAGACATTCATTATAATCATTAAACAACAAGAAAGAAATATAGATGACAAATTTTAAACTTACTTCAAGAAAGTTATTTTAATTCCAGTTTTTAGCAATATAACTTCTTAGAGCTAATGATTAAAATTTACATTATAGCACTCATTCTTAAAATGAATCTTTGGTCCATACAGTTTTTCTCAGGATCATGCTGACAGCTTAATATTATTGAAGAGTCTATGAATCAATATCTTTACATCACCCCATATAAGGTTCAGGGTAAAAGTGAGTGTGATGCTCATTTTATTTTATATAATGGAACTGAAGCATTATCAAAGAAAAAACATTATTCAAGTTCAAACAATCTGTAATCAGCATATCCAGTCTTCGAACTTAAGTTAAGGAATGCTGAGTTTATGCATGGATGTCCACCATCACCATCCAGCTATTGGTGATCAAAGGGACCAAAGGGGAGAAAAGCAGGATGAGATGGTAGACACCAGTGTTTCTCCTTATGAATGAATGGCATTTGAGATGAGACTTGAAGGCTAAAAAGAAATTTAGATTTAAAAATCAGATAGTGGTGAGCTACAGAGCAGGAAAAACCACCCTCATGTGTGCAATAGCATGGAGGAAAGAATGTATGTATGTAGCACTAGGAATACATCCGTATACATGGAACACTATGTGAGGATGGGTGTTGAAGGGATGTGACAGATTTCACTTTCCAAATGTCGTTGCATTAGTATCTTCTGTCCAGCATCCTCTCTACAGCTTTGCCACTGCCCCCATCACAATGGAGTCTAATTTCTCTTCTTTTTATGCAAGAGGGCTGTAACTCACTTGTAACCAATATACAATATGTGGCACTGAGTGATTTCTAAGGTTAGGTCATAAAATGTGCTACAAGTTCTCCATTATTAGCTGGGACACTCATCTTTGGAGTCCTGAGCTTCCAGGAAACAAGTTCTATAGCCTTGAGACTGTCATGCTAGAAGGATGTTTGAGCCTTGTAGAAAAGCCATTTGTAGGTATTTTGGCTAACAGTTGCAAACGAGGTCCTAGCCAACAGCCAGCATCAACCACTAGACATGGAGACATTTGCAGAGCCCAATCTCCAGCTGCTTAATGTCCTCCCAGCTGAAACCCCAGACATCATATGGCAGAAACAACTGCCCGTGCTGTATACTTGCTGAGTTCCTGAGTGGTTGTTTATGTCTTTTGTGGATTGTTATGCAACTATATTAACTGGAATATGTAGTTGTATTATGTAAAAAGTTGATTAATCATGCCTGGAATTCAAAAGAGACAGATTAGAAATTTATCCCTGGAATTTTCTACACTGTAAGTGATAGTTGAAGGCTTAAAAAGAGAAGAAGTAATCTAAGAACTATGTAGAATTTAAAAAGAAAGTGGGATAAGAATACAACTCTGGAAAATGCTGATATTGAAGAGCAGAAAATGATAAAGGAACAAAAAGAATAAAAAAAATAGAAAAGAAAGAAAGAAAATGAAGGATCAAAGGAAGGAGCAATCCTGGAAAAAGGGAAATTAAGGAAGGCAATGGATGAGAATGTTTTACGAAATGTAAAGAGGTCAACAGATGCTATAGAGAAAGCACTAGAAATATGGCTTAACAACAAACAGGTGACCTTGTCCCAAGCAGTTTTAGAGAGAAGTGAGGACACAGGGTTCAGAATGAGGTGTGGTGTAGTAGGTGTTCAATAAATATATATTGAATGAATACTTTTGAGATGATGAAATAGAGACAAGTTGGTTGTTGGTAGGAGTAATAGCTGAAGGAAAGTGAAAATCAAGGAAGTTTTGGTGTTGGGGAAGGAGGTGAGCAGAGATTTTAGCATTTGTGTGGGGAGCTGCATGCATCTCCAGCAGCAGCTGACATTGCTGCCCTCTCCCACACTGGCAATTGAGACTAGGTTTGCACTGAGCGTGCTGTGTATATCCCGCAGTGTCCAGAGCTGCTCCAAGTTCCAACTTGGGGCTCTTTTCATCACATCACAGCACTGCCTGGAGTACTGTGGTATGTGGTATGAGTGAGTTGTTAACATCTCCCAGAATTTGCAAGCCTTTGTTTAATAAGGAGGCAGGGGTCCAGGGAGGAGTGAGCAGTCAGCCAACTATAAAAGAGGATCAAAACTATGGACTCAAATACAAGTGCTGTGGACAAAGTTAAGAACAACATCTTCTATTCTGACAGTACTTTCCTTCCAAAAGCCCATAACAATTTATAATTTAGATTTGTTCCTCAAATCACCTAATCCAGCACAGCACAATTATGCCAACTCCTTTGACAGTAGTACTGGACAGGGTGGAAGGTGGAGGTGGGGGTAGGCAAGGGAGAAGAGATGTAGAATAATGCTTTCAGACAACTTAATATTCTGATTTTCTCTTATAGCCAGGTTTAGAAACAAGTACTTTGCTGTTTTTCCACAAAAGAAAGATTTTTTTATTGACTTTACAGCTTCTATTTTATATTATCGATTTAAGCTGGTATTGAGGTAAATTTGCCACCACTCATTCTTGACAAGTTGACTTAGGGATGACTTATGCTGGAAAACCAGTATTTATTAAGTAAGGGTAATCCTTGTCTAAATATACATTGTAATACAGTATTAAAGGGCTTCAGCATTTTAATTCAGCTGCCATTCAAGTCTCACTGATTCTTGGTTGGGCCGAGGTCTCTTCTAGACTCGAGAAATTCTAGGTCAATAGAAAATTATGATTACTTGAAGCAGGTGAGGAAAATGAGTGAATTATTGATCTTTGCCAAATCATGTGCCCAAGAGACCAAACTAGACTAACTAGGACAGAAAAAATCCTTTTAAAATTGATCACTAATGTACTCCTGCCTTACAGTTGCCAGGCAAAATTTTAAGGGTCTCAACTTCTGCAGGCTATTATATTCTGAAGCTGCTTCTTATGAGAAATGGTTAGAAGCTCAATTAATATAAACAATCAACTTTTTCTAAAGGAAAACCAGCCTTTGATTCCTTTCCATGCCCTGGAACCCTATTTACAGATGAATGCATGACACTGATTCTACTTTCTTAACAGTTCAATTTTATTTTGGAGTATCTTGTATTTCCAGATTAGATATTACATCCCAAAACTCAAGTTGAAGATAACTCTTTTAACCATTTGGCATACTTGTTAGTACAAATGGGAGAGAATTCCTTAAAATTTCAGCTATAGAAGCTAAAATCACATTTTATACACAGTGTCTCACTCGGGACAACTCAACAACCTCACCTGCTTTCTTTTCTCCAGGTGGGCTTAAAGTTCTGAGTCTTGTCAGTGGGAAGAAATATAAAATATAAATATAAAATTGCCTTTTTTGCCATAAAAATGTGATATTTTAACAAATACAGAATCTTTTATGCTTGCATTGCAATTGGTCTTAATTCTCTTTGTTTCTTTTTATATACATTCAGTTCATTAAAGAAATGAGTCATTTTTTAGGGTCTACAAAGTCAAGTCTACGTTTTTAAAGAGTACTTTCAGCTATATATCCCCAAATGACATTGGAGCTTAAAAAATAAAATGAGGGGCTGGGGTTGTGGCTCAGTGGTAATGCACTAGCCTAGCATATGTGAGGCACTGGATTTGATACTCAACAACACATTAAATAAATATAATAAAGGCATTGTATCCATTTACAACTAAAATATTTCTTAAAAATTCTTTAAATAATAGAATGAGCTTTTTTATTGTTGTTGTTGTTTAAATATCCTTTAAAAATGTCTTCAAGTAAAAATAGTAAACTCTGTCTTCTGGCTTTTAGAAGATTTTATTTTTACTTCTAAGATTCTGTAATGCTGTCCTTACTGACCAGGACAAAATGTGGGAAAGATCCATTCATTCATTTCTAAGGAACCACTTCTATCTGACTTTTGCTCCTAGGCAGCATGGCTGCTGAGAGCCTACTCTTCCTAGTGCAACTCTTCATTTTCTAATTTCATAACTATGGCTGGAGCCATTAGAAGCAGTAGGTAGAAAAGTCCTACTTGTAAACCCACTCATTAACAAAATCAATCTAAGGGAGGGCATCTATATCTATATCCATACTCATTTCATCTATCTACATCTATCTGTCTGTTTATCCATCCATCCATCCATCCCTCTCTCCATGTATCTCCTCACTCTGTTGTAAACCCCAGGAACACAGAGGCTTTATTTATACATTTCTGTGTATCCCATAACACTTAACAACAGCAACAAATTGAATTACATGCTATCATTTTCCACATGTCTAAAGAACAGAGTCCAAGATACAGAGAAATAGCCAGTAGACTTCTTAATCCCACTGATAATATTTCTGAACAGATAACTTGAAATAGATATAATCTCGAGAAATTATAGCAATTAAAACAAGCTACTGCTTATAAAAGGTGCTACAATAATGTCATCATACATTATCATTTGATCTTCTTAATGTGGTATAATCACTGCCCTCAATTTACAGATTAGCAATCTAAGACTAAGAGAGATTAAGTGCTTGTCTTTGAAGACACAACTAGCAAGTGCTCTTTAGGATCATCTGCAGACTAAACACTGTTCTCTGCATGATGCCCTAAGTACGATCGGGGGAAACATGGGTTTCCTGTGTGATCTCAAGTATGTATTAGCTTTATATTAAATGTTTTATCTACATAATATTTCTTTCTAAAATCCTGGGCATTATGAGCTACTATCTAAGTGAGGCAAAACCCAGCAGTATCTGAATATTCTCTATCAAACCATGGTTATTTAAAAATAGATAACTGAAACAAAAATGGGTCATAAGTAATTTCTACTTTCCACTTACCTGTAGTAATGGACATAACAAGGAATTTCTGGATGGTTATATCTACCCAAAGCATATAATGTCAAGTGACCATGGTTCAAACCCTAACAGCTCATCTAAAGCCAAGTCTACACTGTCAACATGGATTTGACAATGTGACTCTGCAGTAACTCTTCACTCAGGAATTTTCCTTTGATGGCATTCTAGCACTTGGCATGTCACAGTTTCACTACCCTTTATCCCTTTCCTCTCCTTTGGACATTCTGCTAAGACTTTCAGCAATTAGAACCAGATTTTAAATTTTTTTCTTATGGATAAATTCAATTTTTAAAAAATTATTTTTCATTTTTACAGACTGCATTTGGACTCATTGTACACAATGGGGTACATCTTTTTGTTTCTATGGTTGTGCACAATGTAGATTGATATCATTCGTGTAATCATACATGTACATGGGGTAATGATGTCTGTCTCATTCCACCATTTTTTATACCCTGCTCCCTCTCATTTCCCTCTTTTAATGTGAACTTTACTAAAATCATTTGATGAGTCTTATCTACTGGAATCTAAACCACAAGACTGTAAACGCTGCACATTCTAAACTTCCCTAAGGACAAAACAAACACACACACAAAATCTCTGATAAGAGGCTTGGTTCACTGTGGCTGAATAGGGAGAAACACTACCAAAAAAGCTGGAGCAGTGGCTACTAAGTAGAGAAGACAATAGGAAAAAAAATATCTCACTCTGAGAGGAGACAACCCAAAGCTGTAGAACCAACCAGTTTGGGCTATGACAACATGATGTCTATTACATGGCAGGCTTCTAACCAAATTTATGACTTTTCCAATGATGTGCCTTAATCTTTAGCATCAGTTGCTAAACTAATTGACTGGTGGACTGAATTTTTAACTGATTTTTACAGTCTAGAGAAAGAAGGCAATAGGAAGGTAGGTCTGGAAAAGACCTCCCTAGAATGACCTGGATTATTTAGGTTCAAACAAAGGAAAAACCTTTTCAGCAGCCACTCTGCATACAATGATACTCTCCTTCCCCTTCTCCCATGGGATGTGCACTCTCCACTCTCTGTCTAGAAAAGTCACTTCTCTGAGGCCTCTTTGACAATGAACAATGCTTGTGCTCCAATGTCCCCTGAATACAACTCTTCCACAGAGCATTTCAGGCTTCTTTGCGGTCCAACTCACCTTGTAGCATTAATTACCCCCTCTATGTTAATATTTCAAGCAAAATCATTAGTTATTCCTCATATATGAAGCCTCACTTGCCCCAACAGACTTTTGTGTTTTTGCAATATTGTTTATTCTCCCTAAAATTACCTCTGTCCCTATATCTGTAGATTCTGTCTCCTCTTCAAGACCTTCTCAGTGAAGCTTTCCCTGATTCCCAAATTCACATTAGTCCACGATATACCTGTAAACTGCAAGTTCTCCACCTCCCCAGGAATCTGTTATTTATGTGTGTGTTTTATCTTGCTCTGCTGGTTTGCACACCCCTGCATTTACTAAGATACATCCTTTGCCTTCCTCTGCCTTGTTCCGTACCCTGAGATGCTTATCTTTAAAATGGTTTTGGTCTGCCAGCTTCCATTTGGGTTCAACCTATGGGAGATACCAGCAAGAAGACCAGAGGTTGGGGGAGAAGATTTTCCTTCTTCCTCCCTGTGTTAGTATTGCATCATCTGCCTCCCTCCAAGGTGACAGCGTCTGAAAAGTGAGCTTTATTCTACTTTTTGGTTCTCATCAGGCTCCAATTACACTTTATTCCACCCCTTTCTCATTTGACCACCAAAATAGTAACAGCTTACCACCATTTCTAGTGTCTGGTTGCCTCCACAGCCTGTTTATTCCTGGAACACATACCTCTGAAGGCAGCCCCTTCATGGAAATCTTTTCATATACACCATCTAGAATGAGTTGTGCTTCCTACTGGGCCCAGAATGATAAACACCCATTTTGAAAGCACTCGTTGCGTGCCACAGGTAAGGCTAGGGAAAAGGGGTGTTTTTTGAGTTGTTCAGCTGTACTTCTCACTAGCCAGGGAATATTGGGCACCCTCTTCCTTTCCTTAACTTCAGTGACATCATTTGTGAAATGACAACTATATAAGTCATTTTGCCAGTTTTTTCTGAAGATCAAATGAAATTGAATGTGAGGAAGCACTTTGCATGTCTTTATGCAAGATTCAGTGTTGTTATGATTCATCTTTTAATCCTCCACAATGAGTTGTTCATTATAGATTTTTTAGATGAATGGATGGAAAAGATAATTTTCCATGTGTTTCATAGAACCAGCTACTCAGAAGCACAGGAAGCAGAGGACCAGCTTAGGAAGAGAGGGCCAAAATGTATTCATACACAGCCTACTAGGGGTGGCCAAGATATATTTTGTTCAAATAGCTTATGGCCATACTAACTGTTTTTTTTGCCTATTTAATCTAATGATTACCTTGACTGAAGTATCATGGAAACTCATTTTGAACTTAAATTGTAGATAAAGTTGAAGAAAAGAGGTTTCTGAATATTGGTTTGGGATCCAGGAGGGAACTAACATGTCTGTAGAGAATACTTGGGCTTCACCCAAACCTTAAAAAGGGCAGAGTTTGTAAAGGAAAATTTGCTTTCCACTAATACCTCTAAGCAGCCCTGTGCCAGTTTTGGAGCTACTAGCATCTCTAGCTGCCTTTATTTGAAGAGATGAACCTTGGAAACCTGGTACCAGATTCTCATTTGGGTTTAAAACAGGTATTTGAGGACCATTGTGAATGTGTGAGGGTGTCAGTTGTTTGTAAAGACTTTTTGGGCTGGGGATATAGCTTAGTTGGCAGAGTGCCTGCCTCACAAGCAGAAGGCCCTGGGTTCAATCCCCAGCACCACCACCAAAAAAAAAAAAAAAAAGACTTTTCATCATACTATAGGTATAGTGGGTTGAATAGTGACTCCCTAAGGGATAGATCCATGTCCTAATTCCCAGACACTGTGAATGTTACCTTATCAGGTACTTATATTTAGGACCTTGAGTTGAGATATGCAGATTAGCTGGGTGGGCCCTAAATCCAAAGACAAGTGTTCTTATAAGAGACAAAAGACAAACACATAAAAAAGAGTGGTGAAATGACCACCTAGGCAAAGATTGGCAACTAAACAATGCTATCAGTCACCAGAAACCCAAAGAGGTGAGGAAGGATCCTTCCCAGAAACTTCAGGGAGAGTGTAGCCTTGCCCACACCTTGATTTTGTATTTCTGGCAACTAGAACTATGAGACAATAAATTGGTGTTGTTTTGAGTCACTGAGTTTGTGGTAATTTGCAGGCAGCCCTGGGAAATTCATACACAAGGTGAATAATGTTTGCATAAATTCCAGAGGAAAATCCACTGTAGGCCTTTGTCCTGAGAAAGGCTAGATGTATTAGAAAAATTTAGACCACTAAAATGTCATCTCCCCCAAAGTTACCCTCAATCTCTTGGGCAAATAGGAAAGAGAAAAGAATGCAATTCTCAGAGCAGAATAACCAAGTCATGTAAAGAACATGAGGTTTGAAAAATCTGTCCAATGCACTGCCAGTGGTGTTTGGAGAAATGACAATCCTGTCCTTTGGTTAAAGCAGCTTTACAAGCCACATATAAGTACATGTTTAGGAATAAAACAGCTTTGGGAGCTAAATTGTCCTAATGAAAAGAGCAAAAGCTATTGAGAAATGCCTGAGATGAGGTCAGAATGAAGCAATCCTCAAGCAGAAGAATGCCACAGAAAATTCAGGGAAGCTCTGTTTAAGGACAGGAAGTGCTAACATGGTGCCTAGTATAAAGGATAGAGCCAAGACGACTTGGCAATTTATCATTTGTGTGCGGAAAAAGAAAGCTACCAAACACATTCCACATGAACATCTTCATGAAGGTGTTTTGCTCACTGTAGTTCCTGCACTATTTCTTACTTTCACTGCAAAGCTAGGAAGCTGTCCATCAGTTATACCTCCTCATTTTCTCTCTTCCAAGCCAAAGATAATACCTAAGGGAATTTGTACCATCTCCCCCTACAATAATTTATCATTAGAGAATCTCAAATATTTCTTTGATTGAAGAGGAATGCTCTACAACAAATCTTCTGCATCATTCCCAAACCATTAGAACTTCTCAGCATTGACCAATACATGAACAGAAGACTTCACCCTTTTTGTCTTCCTTTCCTTTCCTTGGTCTTCTGAATTCACAATTATAGCATCATGTTTGTTGTGTTCTTATTGTTTGTTAACCATACTAAAAAAGAAGACAGCTTCTGAAGCATATTAGGAAGTGGGGTTGGAGGCTGGACCAGGTAGAGTACCAGAGGTCAAGACTGGTTTCAGAGTGGGATGATCACCTAGAAGTGAATGCAAGTGGAAGCTAATGTGAAACTTGGCCTAAGAGAAGAACAAAACATTGACAACCATAAAAACCTTTTCAGGCATCAGATTCAAAAGCTCAGAATGGGAGGGGTTCAGGGGTTCAGTTGGGGCCTCCAATGGATGGGAACTGGTATTTTTATTTGGTGCTAGCTATTTGGGTAGATCAGTTCCACCTAAAGGAGCAATGGTGGGACAGACAAGAAGAGTGCCATATTCTACCTTGTGTCTCACCCAGTGAGAAATGATGCTCCTTTGTTAAACTTACTAAAGCATCTATACATCAAAGACTGATGACATAACATTAATTAATTGACTTTCAAGCATGAAACAACAAATGATGTCTGATTCAGAGACTAAAATAACCAAATTCATTTAATTCCTTGAGAATTAACAATTTTTATGAGGTCATTCAGTTAATGGCATGTGATTAATCAGAGCCACCGAAGTCACACCATTTACGTCCATACTAGCTCAACAAAAGTTACTATTAATATTATAATAATGCCTTTTAATTTTTTCTCATTTTTTACATTGATCAATTTTGAATTTTTACATGCCTAAGTAGCAGTCAATGAATCTTAGCTGATTTTTTAAAAAAGTGCAAATCTCTCTCAAACTCCCATACAAAAAGTGCTTTGCATAAGTCTAAGTCTAAAGAGTTCCTTTCCTATTGCTATTGGTATCTTTGCCACATGTTCTCAACATGGTTTTCCGAGTGCCTTTGAAATGTGATCACCTCTGACATACCAGAAAAATAAAAAATCGAGAGACATCTCGTCTAGTTACCATAACCCAATCTAATTGCCGTAAGGTTTCCTTGGAGACAATGAGAATGTCTAGGCCAAGATGGGGATGTATAATCTGAACTGCTGGTGAGGCTAGGAATTAATAGATCAAGCAGGGAAAAGAAGGCAGCGAAGCAAAATGATGCATGACACACAGTGGAGAGGAGGCCACAGCTGGAGCACAACGGAGCACTGAACCGTTTGCTGTTGCAGCCGTTGGGCAGACTGTGGTGAGCAGCACTTATTTCCATATCCTGAATTGTACCACAAGCTGGAGACAGAAACAAAACTCAATGCCAGGTTGTGAGGGTTGCACCTTGAGTTACAAAACTATCCGAAAAAAAAAGAAATTTAACAAAAGGAAACATTTTGGAGATTATTTATACTTCAGAGGATTTCATAAAGAGCCACCTATAGTGAAATGCCCACAGATATTTCTACAGATTTTGTGTCTTAGGGACCTCAATGCCATTCATTTGAATTAGGTCCTGAGTCTCAGGAAATGTTGTGTTTTATCGCGAATCCACTACTTGGGAGGAGAAGACAGGTGGTCTCCATGAAGATACTGGCAGAGACAGTGGTTCCTTGAGGACTAGAGTGGACCATGTAGTATTTCCAACATTCTCTAAACAATTATGCAATAAGCACTATCAATTTCCTTCTCGGCACCAGGTCCTGGGACAGGCATCTGGGGTGTCACTGTGGGTATGGTCTTCATCTTTGAGGAACTTGCAGTTGGAGCACGAGACAGAACAGAACATTACAGGTAGGTTTGCCTATCTTGAGAGGAAGTACAGTGTGGATAAGAAGAGAGCAGGTTTGGAGACACATTCTTGGGTTTGCATCCTAGCTTTGTCACTTCCTAGCATGAATTATCTCTGTTTGCATCTCCATTTACTCATCTGTGAACTGGGGATGACAAGAATAGTGCATAAACTGGCAGAGAGGATGAAGGAGTTAATATACATTTATCACTCAGACTCTAGCCTGGTACTTAGCATGTAAGTCTCAGTCTGATGCAGAGACAGTTGGTGCTGTGGAAATATACAGAGCCCTTTGTCATGTGGGAGGGAGAGAGGATTTCCTCCCAGAGAATGACATCTCAATCAAGAGTGAAAGGTGAACAGGAGTAGTAAGGAGGTGGGTGGGGTATTGGAGCTGAGGAAAGGAGCTGGTGTGTGTAAAACCCCGAGGCAGGAGTGATGTTGGCTAACATCCCCTCGAATAATTTAATGCTCTCATGTTGCCTGATTCTCTTGGCAAGAAAAATAGGTTCACAAGTTTGCTGCCTTCACCAGATGACAGATGACCGTTTCTCCAGCACCTCTTCTGTGAAATCATCCCTGATAGCTTTGGTTTGCTGTTCTATCACTCATCATATGATACTGATTGTTTACTTATTTGTCTTCCCAACCAGTCTGTCAGCTCCAGAGTGGCTGGGATTCTTCTTTTCTTCCTCCTCCTCCTCCTCCTCCTCCTCTTCTCTCTCTCTCTCTTTTTTCTTTTTTCTTTCTTTTTTGGTGCTGGAGATTGAATCCAGGGGCACTTTGCCACTGAGCTACATCTTCACCCTTTTTATATTTTATTTTGAGATACAGTCTCACTAAGTTACTAAGGCTGGCCTGGAACTTGTGATCCTCCTGCTTCAGCCTCCAGCTGAGGCGTTACATGTGTGTACCACTGCACCCAGCTGAAGCTGTTTCTTTTACGTATACCCTGATGTTCTCAGCATCTGAAACACTATCTGGGTTATAGTAGGTGCTCAGGGAAAATGTACTGAATAAACAACATAGCCCCTTCATGATAGAACAGAGACTCACTCCAAGGTTCTACTTCTAATCCTGAAGTCCCTCACCAGAATCCATTATCATAATATCAATTTATCCATTTCTAGAAGCTCCATCCTTTTGAAATAGAACATGTAATCTCTGCTTTCTTCCGGGTGCAAATGGCATAATTTCTCCCTCCTAAATTAAGCAACTAGCATTTGCTACAATGAGGGAAGCATTATGAAAACAAAACAAATAAGGAAATATATTTAATTTCAATGAGTCTCAAGTTGTTGGGAGGCTTGGCATTCATGAGGAATCTTTTGCTCAATATACAGCAATAATGCAAAAGTAAACCTCACAATGAATTCCCTTGCTAACTTTGATCCCAAATTTGGGAGCCTTCCTTTAGCATTCCTTAGGTTGTGTTAGCTGATTTTCTAGGCATTTATTTTCTAAGCGCCTGTGCCAGAAGCCCATAGAAGAATCACTTACAGACATGTCCTTCTCTTTCCTCTCCTCTTGAGGTGGAAGTTTGAGAGTTCAAACCAGCATAGTGCTGCTAGTCAAGGGATGTTTTTCTCCTCACTTGGATCACTTAGCACCTTTACACTGTTCCCTGAGAGACTATTCAGAGCCCAAGGACATCCCTCATGCATAATTACAAGGTCCATTTTCACATCATAAATACTAGATCCTGTGAAATGGGGGTGACACCACAACAAGGAGGGGAGCTATCCTCTAAATCCTTTGTGTGGGAGTGTTGGAGTCAGGAAAGTCTGGCTGTCATTGCGCACAGGGAGGATGCCTTCCGCTTGCCAGGACTATGGCCCCAGTGGAAGATACAGGAATGACTAACTCACTTATTTGTTTACCAAAGATGTATTGAGTGCCCACTCTGTCCCAGATGCTAGGGATATAGCACAAGCAAGAGAGACAAGGACATTGTACTCATAAGGGTTGCAGTATCGTTGAGAGAGACAGATGATAGATAAACACAGATGGAGAAAAACAAAACAATTCCAGAAAGTGACAACTGTTCTGAAGCGTAGAATTCAGGGAAATGGCTTAGAGTGGTTAAGCCAGGGAGGCTTTTAAGCTGGGGTGGTCAGGAAAAGCTTCTCTGTGGAGGTGACATTCAACTGAGATGGAAAGTGGAGAAAGATCCAGCCGTATGAAGACCTGGGGGGAGAACATTCCAGGCAGAAGATGTTAATTGAACAGGAACTCTGTGGCTCCAATATGTCTGGTAGACCTAAGCACACCAGAAAAATTTCATGTTGACCATTAGCAAATTACCTTGTCTCCATGTCACACAACTCTGGAGGCATCATGCGCATTATATTCTGATGCCATTTTCTCCTTTCACTGGTTAAACTGGAGTTTAAGACAGGACTGGCTGTCTTTTGGGGAGGGAGTAGAACAGAAGGCTGTTGTGGCTGGAGCAGAAGGAATACCAGTAGAGTGGTTTGGACTGATTGCTGGTGTGAGGACCTAACAACATAGTAATACAAACAGCTAGATTACTGAGCTGATTCCTCCAAATGCATTATCTTATTTGTTACAAAAACCCTTTAAGATGGGTGCTGTTATATCTTCCTCTTATGGATGAAGAAACCAAAACTTTAGACAAGATAAGACTGGGTTTAGAGAGAAAAAAATGATAAGACCATGAAGAAATTATAGAAGAGTTGTGGAAACAGGCAGTGAGGGTCCAACTTTCCCTTTCATCCTGAGTTTTTGGAAGTTCTTTTCTTCTATTGGAAGGATTTTCCCTTAAGCTGCTCACTTTAGCCCTGCTGCATCCCAGTGAGTCAGGGTGGATAATGCTTCCTGGCATTTGACTCAAGAGCTCTGGCAGCATCACAAAAAGCATTTTTACCATCTTTGAGCTCTGTTAGGTGTGATGACACTGACATCCACTAAAAACACATCACCCACAAACTAAACTCAAATAGAATAGGAACTTCTCTAGGTAGATACGTCTGTAAACGTAAAATCCTACCTTGTAGAATTCATGGAAAATCTCTGAAGTAAAAGCCGTAGGCTGATTGGAAAGAACCTCTGTGGGATCATTTGATGGGTTAGAGGACTGATTATTCTCTATCTTCTTTAGTCATTCTTTATTAACGACCATTTACTACCTTATTTCTATAGCCATGGTTCTCCTCAGCCCCCATGCTTTCTTTTTATTTTTGGAGAACTTTAATTAGAAGAAAAGGCAGTCTCTGCAGGGTATGTGGACTACATAACAAGGCCTAACCTCCTAGCAGAAAAATCCAGAAGGCTCTGGAGGAGCCTGGAATAATGTCTTGGAGTAAAACAGCTCCAAGAAGCTGCCTTAATAAAGCCCAATAATCATTCATCCATAATAAACCGCTGATGGAAGGAAAAGGATTTTAGGGTTCTCAAAGGCAGGCCACACTCTGGCTCGCCAAGGAAAGTAAAGGCATTTTGCCATGACCTTCTTTCCCAAAGTGCTTTTTCCCACAAGAAAGTGGAAATGAACTTCAAAGAACCTGGGCCTGTGGGCAATAACTTTGTCAAGAGCGAGCGTCATAGGATGTGCTTCTTCTCTTCCTACATTTATTTGTTTTCAAAGGCATAGACAGAAGTTTATTTAGAAAAGTAGATACATATTCAAGGGAGAATGGGGACAATCTCCAGAGGGAAAGAGACAGTCCTCTGTTGGTGCTGGGTGTTAATATTTACACAGGGCCCATGCTAGGAGTTGGACCAGAGGTGGAGGCAGGGTGGAGCTACATAATTTCATGCCAGTTTTCCCTTTGTTTGCATATTTCCCTTATTTTGCAAGGGCAAGGGCCAAGGGCATGTCACTCAAGTTCAAGATTTACAACTGTGCTTTCTGCATCTCAGTGGCTTTTGGGAGTTTCTTTAAAATTCAGTATATTTATCTTTATCATAAATCCTTAGATCCCTTAATCTTAAGGATTGCTGAGGGGTGAAGATGTGCCTTCTATGACTGCTTCAGGCTGGCAAAGGATAATGACCCTGCCTAGTCAGGGATCTAAAGTCTCATCCTGACTGATCTAAAGAAGATAATCACTGGTTTCAGTTGTGGGAATAGATTAGAATTCTTGTTTTCCCATCCTCTTAACATTGTATTGTTGTAATCCGAAAGATACAAACTTTATTAGAATATTTTAAAGACAAGGACTGAACAATAGGGGCAGAAATATAGTGACCAGAAGACCTAACAGTGGGTTACATCCACGTAAGGCTAAGCAAGTAAGTTTCAATAGTTTTATCTGCCCATACATACTGTAGGATCTGGATTTTATTTTCTCAAGAGGATGTCTGTCAGATAAGATAAATTAACTCAGGGCAAACTTATGATTCTAGAGTCTTTTTACATTTATAGTCACTAATTTCACACATTTTATTAGGGGCTCTCCTTGTATAACTTGCCCACGCTGCAGGCTGCTTACCTACAAAGTGAAATGTAACTAAACTCCATTAAAAGGCATATACAAGATTTAATTTAACAACTATCTAATTCTATAACATTTATCTTAATTCAAGATCACTATTATTTCCTATACTAATAAATTTATTTATCTATAAGATGCTTTTTCCCTATATATGTGGCATATTTTACCCACATCCCCAAGAATACCTCATGTGTAACAGAAATTTCTCAAAAGAAAACTAAAAGCAAGTCCCAGGGCTGGATGGAGTGACACACTTTCGAAAACCACACAACTGGACATGTGGCTTGAAGTCAGGTTATATTTATATTCTGATAAATTAATTCATTTAGTTCTTACAGTTTCTCTATGGCACAGAATGGTTATTAATGACATTAACTCCATTTTACAGATGAGGACTCAGAGACCAGGGAGATTAAATGACTTGCCCAAGGTCTTGCAACTGGTGAATAGCAGAGTCAGGATTTGGAGGGAGGTTGTCTGGATCCACAGTCTGAGCTAGTACCACTATGCTAAGTGACTTCTCAATGTTTCTTTCTATTCTCTACCACAAAATGTGTGAAACCATGCTTCCCCCAGATATCCAGGTTGTACTGCCATGCTACTGAAATGCTCACTTTTAGACATCTGTTATTGTAAATGAACAGTTCTTTCTTTTGTTTCAAAATACTACAGAGCTGGGAATGCATCTCATGGTAGAGCACTTGCCTATCATGTGCAGGGCCCTGGGTTCCATCCCCAGCACCACAAAACAAACAAACCAACAACAGAAAAACTCCATGGTAAAAGAGCAACAAAACCAACTACAAAAGTAATGTATGTACACAAAATTCAAATAATGAAGGTATATAAATTAACAAGCCATAGCCTGATTTTTCAAACTCATTTTACAGATAATGAATTGAAGACTATTAAAATAGTCTGTGTCTTGTTACTTATTCCCAGTGATTATTAATAACCTGCTGCCCTTCAGCTGTTCCTTCCCACCTGCCCTCCACCTCTATTTCCTATGGGCTGGACTGCTTTCTGCAGAGATTTGACTCCTTCTCTGCTGTGCAGTGGCTAGACATGCTTATCTCACCCTTATCTTGAAGTTCCTGAAAATTGAAGACCACAGAGCATTCTGTACACTGGATGCCTCTTTGCCACATAAAGACCGAAAGCAACTGAGTGGCATATGTGATGAGATTGCATCTAAGGAGCATTGAACACATGTCTAAACGGAGGGCATTTGCTCAAGTTTTAGTGACTTAGTGGAAGGTTTTAATATTTCAGAACTGGAAATCTCTTATAGATAATCTAATCCAAATTATTATTTTACACACAAGGAAACAGAGAACCAAAGAAATGCAAAGGAAAGAAAATCCATTTTGGCACCATATAGATACAGGTTTGAATTCTAGCTCAGTAATTAGCTGGCTGTGTAATCTCATCATTTTCCCTAACCTCTCTGAACGTCAGTTTCCTCTTCTACAAAGCTGTGAGGATTAGAACACTTGACCCCACTTCCAACTGCTGTTATACTTTCTGATTGAAATCGCCATATCCCTTGCCTGGCTTTGGAATAGGCTCCTGATGTTCACTCCTTAAGATCTCTTCTCAGTAACCAAAGTGGACCTTTAAAAAAAGCAATCAAATCATGTCACACTAAAAGTTCTTCACAGGCCTTTCATTGGCTTCAGAATAAAACCTTGCAAAGCCTTGCATGAACTGACCTCGGTCTTTCCTGGTCTCACTTCTCCTTTTGGCTTCCCTCCAGCCTTACACACCTCCCTCCCTTCCTTCCTTAGCAAAGCTTGGCTAAGGCTTCTGCAGTAGCTGTTACAGTGTTGGGATTGCTCTCTGTCTAGTTCTTTATTTTTCCTCTGTTTTTTCAGGTCTCAAGTTAACCCCCACACATGCCTACTCTGACCATTCCATCTGCAAAGCCCATCCATCAACCTGTATGTATCACATCATTCCGTATGTTTCTTTCACAGCATCTATGATCAGTTATAATTATTCTTTTATTTAAATAAAGAAAACATGCTTTGCCCTAATTATCTATATCTCTTTCGACAACATAAGATTCCTGTGGAGAGGAACATTTTTTAAAAACCAGAATAAGATCTGATATACAAAAAATACTTCTCAACTGATAGCTATTTTATTAGTAACCGTAATAGACATCTTATCATTCAGTGTGAAATCACAGAAAGCAGCTGCTTGGTCCCATGGGACTTCCTTTGGAATAGCAGAGTCCAGTTTTAGGTTTTAGGGGAGAGTGCTAGACTAGCATCAGCAGACTAAAGAAATGGGTTAGAAGAAGTCTGGTGGATGCAGTTAGGGCTGAGGGTCAGTGTCAGTAATGGTGAGGACAGCCAGGGCCTGGAGGCTCTGTCTTCTGCTCCAACCCCTCCCCTGGCCACTCCCACCACGACTGTGCCCTTGGGAGCTTGATGGACTCCAGGACAAGCAATGCTTTGTATTATCTCAGTTACTAGGCACTTTGGATTTTAGTTTTGGTGATCTAATGGCAAGTCCTTGTCAAAGCCTTGTCTCAATACCACAGAAGAGCAGCCTCTTAAGGGCACTGCCTGTAGATAACCTGGGTTAGACCTTCCAGCATTCATTGGTATCATGACAGAGTAGAACTTCTGGATTTGAGACTTTCAAGACCAGGATGGAGGTTGAGGTGGAGGATGGATTTGGATATACGAGGTCAAGCGTTTGTGATATAAAGGTTAAAGAAGGTTCTGAATGCCCTTTTGAATTCCTTGGCCTGGTACTCTACCTCCTACTCTCTACTTTTTAGGGACAAAGTCTTCCATGACAGGACTGGTACTTCTCAAATGAGATGTGGAAAGCAATATCAAAGCCTTCTCTGAGTACCACAGTTTTGGCAGAGCATCTCCATCACCATTACTCCAGAGAACACTCTCCTTACACTGGGTCTTGCTTCCAGGGACCTCATTTTTTAAAAAATTTATTTATTTTGATTCATTGTACACAAATGGAGTACAGCTGTTGTTTTTCAGGGGTTGTACACAAAGTAGAGTTACACCGACTGTGCATTCATACATGTACACAGGGCAATGATGTCTGTCTCATTCTGTTATTATTCTTACTCCCCTACCCCAACCCCACCCCTCCCTTCCCTCTATGCTATCTATCCTTCCTTCATTCTTGCCTCCCTTCCACCCTGCATTATGCATCATCATTCACTTATCCCAGGGACCTCTTAACCTCTTGATCATCCTTTTTAAAATCTATTGCAAACTATTGACAGGTCCATACTTTTAAGCTTGCTCTGAGCTTTGATTTGAGCTTTGATTTGACTTCTTGTGAAAATCTTGGATTTTGTTTTTGTTTTGTTATGTATTTGTTTTTGTTTTTGTTGTTGTTTGTTTGTTTGTTTGTTTTGGTACTAGGGATTGGACCCAGGGTATCACTGTACCCTAACCACTGAACCATATCCCCAGCAATTTTTATATTTTATTTTGATACAGGGTCTCACTAAATTGCTTAGGGCCTCACTAAATTGTTGAGGCTGACCTTGAACTTGCACTCCTCCTGCCTCTGCCTCCTGAGTCACTAGGATTACAGGTGTATAAAAAACTTGTTTGAATCCCCAGTTCCTGCTTCAATTCTCCCTGTGCCAGAAAGTGATCTCATTTGGAATAAAATCACACAGAACAAAGTTAAAATTATAATAATCTAGTCCCTTGCTAATTCTGTCTTGCCCCTCATACATTAGCATAGACTTTTAATACCTCAAATATCCCAGGAAATGCTGTTTTTTCAATCCACAAGAGGTTAATCAAAAACCATCTCTCCACAAATTTTTCACTGACCACCAGTTCTAAAGTCTTTCACATTATAATCACTCTTTGTCTTCACAATACTTCTTCTTACTGGGTAATCTAAAATATGCTGTATGTGCAGTGTGCCTACTAATTTAAAGACTCTCTCACCATCTGGACTACACCCTCCAGAAGGGCAAAACCCATACTCTTCATGTCATTCAAAGGCAGGGGAGATCAGGCCAGGTAGGCTGGTGAGGAGAGACTCAGGTGGTGAAGGGACCCAATTGTGCAGAGGCATGGACATGTCAGCCTGGTGGAAAAAGAGAAGGCTCCTTCAGGCATGTGACTTCTACTGTAATTCTGGCTCTCACTTTCTGTCTCGGTCTTCATGGGTATGTTTGTGAAGACTCACCAGTGATTTCCCACTAAGATATCTCAAGTTCCGAATTGTTCTCAACTCTCTCTTCTCCCACTGAAATGAAACTACCTTGATTCTTAGTCCCCCGGAGCCTTAGTTGTCTCTAAAAGGCAACACTGACAAACAGATTTTCAAACTATCCAGCAAATATAAAATAATCCAGACTGTAAATCCCCTGTCCCCCAAGGAAGTCTCAAGTGTTTTAAAGTTCAAAGGTGAGACATTTAGGACAGGGATTCTGCTGATCATGTCATCCTCAGCAGAATGAGAGGGTGTTTCCTAGCAGGCAGGCCTATTTTTGGTGTTTAGTAGCAACACCAAAAATACGTAGAGATATGACAGCTAAGTATGTATCATGAACACTTACTATATATTCTAAAGTTTATGATGTTTTTGAGGTAGGTCTTCTTATTCGTATTTTACCTATGAAAAATTAGAGGCTTAGAGAAGCTAACTCACAGATACTGCAGAGTTGAACCAGGCCTCCTGCCCCGGTCTGTTTGGTCCTGGATTATGTCTGGCTCCTGTAGAGGACATCAGCCATACTTCCTCCCAAGCTGGACCATAGTGCTTAAGTGCTTGTTACTTTCAATTTAAGTAAAAGTTTCTGGTTAACAGCAAAGCTAATTTTAGTAACATCCTCAATTTCTGTGAACTGATAGAGGGAGTTGGGGCTTCTCCTCAAGGGCAATCCAATTTTCCACATCTTATAAAACCCAAACAGGCTTGAGGTTTTTAAGACCATATAAGGATATTTTGGATATACACTGAGTATTTCCATCTAACTTAATGTCATCTCCTAATTTCAGAAGAAATTATTCCCGTAGAGCCTGGAAATGAGAGTTCTATGACCTTTCTAGTAAACACACTTAAATCAGTCTTATATCATTTTTCAACTACTTAAACCTGACACTCTAGTGACTCTCTCCAATATGGTTTCAGTTCTTTTACTCAGATAGCATTGGCCATACCTCTCTGATATTTACATCTCAAAGATAAAAAGTAAGACAAGTAAAAATCACTCCATAATTTATTAGTTTTCATTTTTTCCAAACTATTGCTCAGCAAAATTCACATTATACAAATCTCATTTCTTCACTAGTTTTTTCCCCCATACTGGTCTGTTTTGGGAGGGGAGAGGAGAGTCATTTTTGAAACGTGAAGAATAGGGGGCCTCTCTATACTATTTTCACAACTTTATACTAATCATTTCAAAATTTTTTGAAAAGTTGTGAAACACACATCCAGATTGTCACACTATTAATAATAGCCAAGATACAGAAAAACCTAGGTGCCCACTGTCAATGAATGGGTAAAGAAAACATGACATGCATACACAATGGAATACTATTCAGCCATAAAACTAAAAATCCTGTCAGTTGTGGAAACATGTTTAGTGAAATACACCAGGCACATAAAGTCAAATATTTTCTCATTTGTATCTGTAAGCTAATACAGTTGCTTTCATAAAAGTTGACAATACAATAGTGATCATGAGAGGATTGGAACGGTAGAGGGTAAGGGAGAGAAAAGGAGGTCAGATAATAAGTACCCAAATATAGTTAGATCAGAGGAATAAATTCCAGAGTGCCACAGCACAGTAGGGTTTAAAACAACTTAATATATATTTTATAAAGAACCAGAAGAGATTCTCAATGCAAGGAACTGAAAAAATGTTTAAGAAGCTAAAAACCCAAATTACCCTAATATGATCATTATACATTGCACACATGTATCAAATTATTGCACTAAATATGAAAACATATACAACTAAAAAATTAAAAATCGAAGCAATTTAAAAAATATGGTTCAGGAAAAACAGGATGACATATAGCTCAAAGTGAACACCTATGTGTCTGGTAAATTGGGTACTAAATATATATCATCCCCCCTGTATTAGAAGCCCAGTCTACACTGTGCCAGGTGCCCCTTTCCAGTCTTATTGCCCTATCGTCATTACCTTTATGTCTACCATATTTTTATTTTTCCTCAGAGACTTAACATGAATATTTGTGTCATTAAACATTTTTGCATGTTTTTAGGTTTAGGTCAATGGAATTATTACCCATTTTCTACTATTATATTCCTGAGATTCATCTTTCTTATCGATGCAATTTATTTTCAAAGATGTATGGTATTGCAGTGCACAGTTATATCATGGATTATTTGTCTAATCTAATTATGATTAACATTTGGGCTGTTCCCAGTTCTGTGAACAGTGGTACTTTAAATATTCTTACATGTTTCTGAATGCACACAGGGAAGAGTTTCTGTAGTTCATACAACTAAGAGTAGATTTAGTGAATTATAACATAAGCACAATTTCATTTTTGCCAGGTGATATCAAATAGGTATTCAAAGTTTTTTTTATTTATCATTTTACTCTCCTACCAGTGTGTGAGAATCCCTATTGTTTTATATTCTCCCCCAAAACTTCATATTATTAAACTTATTTTTTCTACTATCTGATACATGTGTATTGAAGTCTTATCAGTCTTATCCTTTTTCCTCATGTATGGTGTTTCCTGGTTACTAGTATAATTGAGCATCTTTTCAGTAATTCATTGGGTATTTGAATTTCTCTTTCATTGAAGCACCATTCAAATCTTTTGCCCACTTTTGTACTGAGCTTTCCTCTTCTTCCTCTTCCTTATTGAAGTGTTTCTTTTTTTTTACATTTTTATTTGTTCTAATTAGTTATATATGACAGTAGAATGCATTTATGCATTTTGATAAATCATACATAAATGGAGTATGACTTCTCATTTTTCAGATTGTACATATTGTAGTATCACATTGGTCATGCAGACGTATATGTACATGAGGTAATAATATCTGTTTCACTCTGTCCTTCCTACCCCCACACCCCTTCCCCTCCCTTCACTCCCCTCCACCTAATCTAGAGAAGTGTTTCTTTTCATACTTCTTGGATATTATGCCTTGTTAACCCTGTATTGCATGGTTATATGTGTTGCATTATCTTCTCTCAGTTTGTGGCTTACTTCTCACTCTCTTCATGGTAGCTTTTCAAGAATAGATATTCTCAATTTTAATGTTGTTAAATTTTCTAATCTTACCTTGTTTGTCTTTTTATAATTAAGACTTTTGTTCAATCATAGGTGATAAAAATAGTTGCCTATATTATCTCCTGATAATTTTGTAGCTTTATTTTTCATGGATATTTCTTTAATCCACTCAGAACTAATTTTGTTTAATGATTTTAGGAAATAGTCTAATTTCCTTTTTCCCCCGTGGGCAAATGTCCCAACACCTTTTTGAAAAGTTGAAAGGTTCCTCTTGTCCTCATTGCTTTGACCTCTCTGGTACATTAAGGTGTGGACTGATGCAAGCATGTGTTCCATCATGCTTGGGTTTAAGTGGGGTGTGGGTAGGGAGAGACTACATAGGATGGTTTACTTTGATGCCCCAGGTTCCAACCAGTTCAAAAACCAATTCGATCATTAACTGACAATTTTTCATGGGTGTGGGGAACAATTTTAGGAAGAAACAAGTAGCTGGGACTAGCAACCTACAAGCCCTTTGTCCTTAGAACATTTATAATAGTGGAACTCTATCTCCCCCACATTTGCTACAAAGGCTTTATCAGCTGCTTCCAACATTAGGGAGAGAACTAATGATTCTGAATGTTGTCTTCTCCTTCCAAGAAGTTGGAGGGCCTTGACCCTCACAGGGAATGATTGATTAGCTCTGCCCTCAAGAGGAGCCTCTAGATAACACATTTCTTCCTGCCCCTGGATAGACTCTTCTCATTTGTAGCAAAGTTTGCATATGGAGGCTTAATGGTACCGTCTCCCGTAATGTCCCTCAACTACTTCCCATGAGAAGTGGGTTGTTGAGACTGAGACATAGAGCAGTGGTGGGTAAACTGGGAGGGGTTGTAGAAAGTAAATAAAAACATAAAGTCTTCATACCTGAGCTGGAGATGTTGCACTCTGTGTTCTCTGAACGTTGGAGGGAATCATGAAATCAGCAAAATATCTGAGGATTCCTCTTGCCATATTGGTGTCTGTATTTTGTGTGTGTGTGTGTGTGTGTGTGTGTGTGTGTTTGTGTGAGAGAGAGAGAGAGAGAATCAGAATATGAATGTAAGATCCTACACTATTTGAAGAATATTTCAACCAATCAAAGTATCTTAACTTTCCTTTGCCGTAGTTTCATACACTGAGGAAGAAACAAGTAGCTGGCACTAGCAATCTGCAAGTCCTTTATCCTTAGAACGTTGATAATAGTGGAACTCTACTTCCCCCATATTTGCTGCATAGGCAAATCCAAGAACAAAGGCCAAATCTATGGACTCCACTAATTAAATGTACTATTTTTCTCTCCAAATCCTTCTCCTCAGAGAAGTCATTGGGTGTTCAACAGAGTTGCACTAGTAAAAGAATAGGTGTTGCCTATGCTAGGTGGCAGGAGGGTTCTGGGGAGCCCTGGGATCATGGACATCTGAAAGGTGTACATTGTCTCTGAAGGTGTTCACTCTAAAGCAAAGTCAACTTGACATGGTCATTATGCAAAGCAGTACTAACATAGGGCTCATTCTCCTCATCTTTCCACACTGGGGCCCTGTTAGCACATGGCTTACAGTTATCATAGGAGCAAAGTCCCTCTGAGCTTCCTTGACCCTCAACTTACCTTGTGAAATGGTTATCCTCTTAACTGTTCAAAATAGCCTAATTGTACAATTCTTTTATTTGGTTAAAAAAAAAAAAATCTGTCTTGAGGTACAGCTGGGAAGCTAAATAAGGTGTGGATCTTAGAAGGCCTTCAGTGACCTACCAGGGAGTCATTGCTGATTCTGGAAAAAAGAGACAGGCTATCATAGTGCACCTTAGGAAGCTTTATCTAGTGTAGACTAAGGAACAAAGCAGAGACAGAGAACCTGTTTAGGATGCTATTATCATAACCTAGGAAAAAGACGCAAAAGGCTTAATCTGGAGCCATGGGAAGAAAAGAATTAGTATGAGTAAATTTAAGAACTTAAGAACATGGGATGAATAGAGCAGGCCTAGCATTTATTTTCCTCTCTGTTTCTGCCCAACAAATTCACATCTTTTTTCAGGAATGTGTCCCTCTGCCTGGTTTGCAGGAGAACAAAGCTGGCTCCATCCCAAGCACCAGTGAGTGGATCCCATTAATCTTATAAATCAATAATGCTCATCCACTTACTTTATAGGAGTTGATTGAGAGGTGGACAGGTGTTGAGCTCTAGCCAGAGTGACTTGAGGTCCTTATCTCATATCATGAAGACTGAGTAAGATAATGTACATGAAGTACTTGTCACTAAAATGTACTCAGTCAACTCTGACTATCCACTTCTCAAATTCCATAATCCATCATGTGTGTTCAGAAGAGCAGTTTCTTCCCAAACCTTAACTACTTGTCTGTTAGTAGAGACCTCAGCTTTAGCACAGGTCACTTATACAAAATAACTGATTAATAAGGACCAAATTGAAATGAGCAAAACATTAGGGAGAACAAAAGATGGAGGTCATGGTCTTAGGGAGAGTGGGGATTGGCAGGCTGAGCTAGAAAAGGACTAAGCATTTTTGTAAAAGCTGGGTTTAATAGGTTGGTGGATTATCAGATGGGATCTCAGCAGGATGTTTTAAAAAGGAAAAATTGTGTTAACTGTGTATTTTTTTCCTATGTTACCAAATACCAGATTTGTTGGCATCAGGAGGCATAAAGGAAGGGACCAGAAATACACTGAACCTCACAGTGCTTAGTTAAGTACACTGTGAGGTTCAGTATACAATACTATAATATTGTTTAGTACAATAGGAGTTAAGAAACGTGGGATTTGAGTTCTAATTACCTGTAAATCTGTCAACTAAACAAGAAGCTAAATCCTGCAACTGCTTAACATCTTGTAAGAAGAGCAACTTGCTATCCTTGTTCAATTAGCCAGTAGCTTTGACATTGCATAGAACCAACTTTAGAAATCCTCGTTACTGAGGGAGCTCAGTGGCCAATGTTTAAACATGTGGCAGGCAGAGATCTGGGTGCCAAAACCAAGTCTAACCATGTGACAATAAGTAGGGGTCTAAGGGAGGTCTCCAATTCCTGTTTGTGGGTAAAGCCCTCATGTTGAGACCTTCACCAGCCATCGCAATGCCGAGGGTAACCACAGTAGGTATATTGCACATCCAATGCAACTGCAGTAAATATAAATTGACCTCATTTGCTCATTGCTTTGGTGTAGAATTTATGGATGTAAAAGAACAGGCTGAATACTAAAACATATTAAATGACAATTTTGAATGCTGTAATTATATTTCCTGGTTACAAGGGCTTGGGTGTTTTTCTTGCCAACTGAATAATTCTCATTTGAAAAACACAAATGCATGTTGGCAGGTCCTGTACTATCCCAAAACATACTGTTAGAAACTCAAGTTTAGTAATTTAAATTGCCTGAGGAAAGTATGAGGTCTTACACTCAGCTGTTATAAAGACTAACAAAACCAGAGTGCTTGGTCTAGGCCTTGCCTCCAATTTCTCTTGGATGTAGGTGAGAGAAGAGCTCTAGGGATAAAGACTGGGGAAACTGGGGCAGTGTTGCTGCTTCCTCCCATTCCCCCTCCATCTAATTTCTGAGTAAGAAGAGCAGAGATAGTGGGTAACTTGGCTCCCATAGAATGGGGTGTGGGTGTCTATCACAAAACCATGGCAAGCATCTAAAGAAATCCTTTCTCGGCAGATACCAAGAAGTAGATAAGAACTATAGGCATCATTTATTACATGTTAAGTGCCAGTCATTGTGCTTTATAGGAACTATCTCATTTCATCCTGGAAAAAAGAAATAACCCTGTGAGGAGAGGACTGTGGGTATCACCCCATTACAGATGAGGAAACAAAGGGGAAGATAGATCAGGACTTTTCCAACACCATGTAGTTAGTTAATTGGCAGACCTGAGATTTGAACCTGAACTGAGGTTTCTTAGATTCCAAAATCAGCATTCTTAATCCTAGACTGAATTGCCCTAAATTTATAGCCCAGTGGGTGAGGAGTGTTGTAAAACTGAGAATGACAAATAACTCCGGGCCTCTGGAGACGGATCTTTGGAACTGGCCTTTGTGGCTTCCAGACTGAGCGAGCTGTAGTCCCAGGGTCAACTTAATAAAAAGACTGCCTTTCATTTTTCACACAGGGATAATGAAACAACGGGAGCTATGAACACTCATCACCTGCTTGGCAAAACCCCTCAGAGTTACTAAAGGAAACCTTAGATGGTTTGAAGTTGGAGCAGGCTCAGGATGCCACCATCCAGAGCCTGGATCCAGTGCTGGCTGGCTTTCTGTAAAGCCTCTCAGGGCCCATCAAATTTGCCTTGTCAACATCTGCTTTTCCTCGTCAGGCACAGTGCTGGATTCTATTCCTACCTAGACTATGAGGTAAAGCATTGGGTCTTCCTTTCCAGAAAACTCATCAGTTTCCTTTGCTCCATCTCAAAACACAAATAATGATCACACAGAACTAATTCTCTTGGATTAGGTCCTTTTACCTTCTATTTTTCAGAAAAGGAGATTCTATCATTTTCTTTGGTTTCCTGTGCTGTGGTCAATACTTGCTGTTCCTAGGTTCCAGTATAAATTTGTCCTCCTTGGGTTTAAGCTCTTTCCCTCTTGTTCTACTTGCATTGTTATTCAGAAACTGGCTCCTTGGGAGGAGGGGGGTGGCTGGAGGAATTGGAGGTGCTATGTGGATAGACTGCATCCTGACTCAAGCTCAGCTTTTTAGAAGTTGACAGCTGCTCTGCCTGTTAAAGAGAATGTACTCCTTGTATGTCTATTTTTATATCCTCAGAGCAGTAGAGCTGGGTTGGAAGGGAGGTGATCTCTCTCCAGAGACTGTGCAACATGGTAAATTATAGAGGTGTCAGGCATTTCAGGTGCCTAAAAATTGCTCTCTTTTAGAAACAATCCTCCTGCTTTCGAAACAGTTAATTGAATAACGTTTACATTCATAACACTGCAAGACATCATCCCACCCCATGTGGGATGATGCAGCAGTTGTGACAGCTGCAAAGTATTTTTCGGCCATCTTCATGCATCAGACCTGTGGAACCTTGCTGCCCCCTCCCTTTATCCCTGTAAAGCCTATAAAATACATTTTCTTCTGCTGACACTGCAGCATGAACTTTCCATAGCCACTTATTCCCACACCACCTGTTAATAATGCCAAGAGTAATGCATTTAACTCCCTGCATACTGTGCCAAAATGTTTACACAGTTCAGCTTATTTCAGAGTTTAAAGACCAGACATAAATCCTAAACTAGCTGTGTCCCTTCCAAATACTGGGGAGTTGGCTGCAACATTTTTGTGGGTAGAATCAGGCATATTTTTCCCAACTATTTTTTAATAAAGAGTGGGGTACTCCTTTGGGGCTACTTTGCTAACTGTTTGGGGGTTATCAAAAGAATGTGGCCAAGTCTGAGTGCATCTTTTCAGTTAAATATCAGCTTTATTGGCAATGCCCTTGAAACAGGAACTAAACCTTCCAAACAGAAAACTTATTGTTTTTTTTTTTAAATTAAATTTGTTCTAATTAGTTATACATGATAGTAGAATGCATTTTGACATATCATACACAAATTGAGCACAACTTCTCATTCCTCTGGCTGTACATGGTGCAGTCATACCAGTAGTGTAATCATACATGTATAGAGGATAATAATGTCTGTCTCATTCTACTGTCCTTTCCATCCCCACCACCCACCCCTCCCCTTACTCCCCTCTGCACAATCCAGAGTTCCTTCATTCTTTCCTACTGCCCCTTCCCCCAACTATGGATCAGCAGCCACTTATCAGAAAAACATTCAGCCTTTGGTTTTGGGAGATTGGCTTATTTAACTTAGCATGATATTCTCTAGTTCCATCTATTTACCTGCAAATACCATCAGTTCATTCTTCCTTAAGGCTGAGTAATATTCCTTTGTGTGTAAGTACCACATTTCCTTTATCCATTCATCTGTTGAAGGGTATCTAGTTTGGTTCCATAGTTTAGCTATTGTGAATTGAGCTGCTATAAACATTGATGTGGCTGCGTCACTGTAGTATGCTGATTTTAAGTCCTTTAGGTATACACTGAGGAGTGGGATAGCTGGGTCAAATGGTGGTTCCATTCTAAGTTTTCTGAGGAATCTCCATACTATTTTCCATAGTGGTTGTACCAATCTGTAGTCCCACCAGCAATGTATGAGTGTACCTTTTTTATCTCCTCCTTGCCAACACTTATTATTGCTATTTCTCACCCTGCACAGAACTCAACTCAAAGTGGATCAAAGACTTAGGCACTAGAATAGAGACCCTGCTCCTACTAGAAGAAAAAGTAGGCCAAATCTTCCTCATGTCAGCTTAGGACCTGACTTCCTTAACAAGACTCCTAAAGCACAAGAAGTAAAATTAAGAATCAATAAATGGGATGGATTCAAACTCAAAAGCCTTTTCTCAGCAAAAGGAACAATAACGTGAAGAGAGAGAGCCTACAGAATGGTAGAACATCTTTGCCACCTGCATCTCAGATACAGCATGAATTCCCAAGGTATATAAAGAACTCAAAAAACTTAACATCAAAAAACAATCAATAAATGGGCTAACGAACTGAACAGACACCTCACAGAACAATCAATCAAAAAAACATGAAAAAATGTTCATCATCTCTAGCAATTACCAAGAAAACTTGTTCTTAATATAAATAACAGAAGACTACATTTATAATTCATATCCGAATTAATAATATGAACAAGAATTATTTGGTATTTCATTTATTATAATTTTAATTTATAAATATTACCATGTCACTTAATTCTCATGAAAATCCTGTACTGCATAGATCAAAATCTACATTTTACTACTGACAAAAGCAAGACTTACACTAGGAAGTAAACTTCCTGAGATCACACAGCCAATAAATGGTAGAACTGGGATTTATACTTGATGTGTTTGCTTCTAAAGCCAGGGCTTTTCTACTACACCATCATTTTCTAAAATGGTTTTCTTGGAAAATCACATGAAGAGATATGAATAAGTGTGTCTATAAAAGACCAATCTATGGTTAAGCTACCTTTGGAAACTTGATGGTATATTCTCTTTGACAGTTACAATGCATATCAGTATGCTAACGGCTCTGAGAAGTCCTGCAGTGAAGAAGACTACTGAATTCACTGCAACCCAGAAGTTCCCAAACTTACCTGAGCACAGTGCACTCTTCCCTTAGCACATCCACTAACACCCAGAGGAGGACAGCATATAGAGCATAAATGTGGGAGACACTGTGCTTGACCAGTTCGCTTCCCCACTAGTACTGGCTGCCCCAAGGACCAGCTAACTTCTCTTCTTCACTTAGTTTCTAAATGCCTTGCAAAGAGGACATATATAGAACTATTCTACCTCCCCTCAACCACTCTAAGTTCATTCACTCCAGTAATGCTTTAATCTGACTTCCTAAAATGGAACATTCCTCCTCTCTTCTGCATATTTTGAAACAAATAACAAAATAAGGCATGGATTAATCAAAGCCCAATTGGTTTATTCAGATTCACAGAGAGCCAAACATCATTTTTACATCCAAAAACCTCTACTGGGTCCAGCAGAACTCTGCTTGAGCAAGAATGTTCATGAGACCCCCATAGTGACAAAGCCAAATGAATTGGGCACATCCTTCAGAAAGTATTTTCTATCATGTACACATATATGGTCTACATCTAAAAACAGTGTTACTCCTGGACAAAAGACCCAATCAATAAAAAATTAGTCATTCCTAAGATTGTAAATCAAAACACTTTCATGAAAGACTATTGTTCACTAAATATTGTAGCACTGAAAAAAATCTTGCTTACAATCAATCTTAAATATAAGATTTGAATATCCTTAAAATTTGAATATCCCTTAAGTTCTAACTGGAATATTCATTTTTTCCCAAATGCCTAACATTGTGTAGAAACAGCCAGTGACTTTGAATCATTGACTAATTTCTTTCAGTTTTTCAAATCCTTCAGTTCATGTTACATAAATCTATTATGTAGGCAATCTTATTGTTATAACGTTAGCTCCGTGCCGGGGATCTTTAACTATAAATGATAATTATATTTTATTGGCAAATGAAAAAATGAAAAATAGACAAAACGAAGATAGAATGACCATGTTTCTCCCAAAATAACTTTGAAGTTAAAAATCACTAATGGATGCAAATTTCTGTTTTAGCCTCTGGTCTTTTTCTTAGCTATCTAAATTTATAGTATTTTTTTTTAAGGGCTGAAAAAAGATTCAAAACTGAAAACTGTGGAACTATAGTTTTGAGTATGCAGCTTTGAAAATTCAACTGATACTGTAAACCCCAGGTTGACACAAGCAATTTAAAACCATGAAGGGGAGAAATGATTTGGCAAAGCAAGATATGAGGAGTCCTAATTCAGAGTCCCAGATGAAAATGTTAGAAACTTGCAGCTAAGGGTAAAAAAAAAAAAAAAAAGAATTAAATACAATGCTGCCCTTTGGATTTGGATTTTCTCCAGGTCAATGACCACTGAATCATTAAGAAAAATTAGAGTCCAAAAGTTCCCAATTCCTGCACACTGCTCTTGCCAATAGCACTGGCTCAGCCCCCTCTGCAGGGTGTGGTCTCTAGTTTGAAGAGCAGGAGCAGAGTCTAGCTTCATCTGGGTGTGTTTCTGGTCAGTTTGCATTTTTAACCCTTAGAGTGAAGGAATATGATTTAAATGTGAACATTTCTTAAAGTTTATTCCGAGTGTTTGTAAAATACTGAAGCTATAGAACAACGACGACTTTCTTAAACCAAGAGCAAAATTAAATGTTGTATCAACTGGACTTGGAAAAAAATGACCCAAGTCACATAATGTGCTAGTAGCATGACTACCTGCCATGATAATCACCATGATCATTTCACCATCATGGTTGTAATGATTCTGAAGTAGCGATGAGGTTGAACCAAGCTAGCTGTGCTCTTTTCAGCTGACCAGGCTGATCATCCTTGTGATTAAGGGCATTGCAGAATTTGTTTTCATTGGTCAGGTCTGCATTTGCTTTCTCTTTGGAAAGAGCAGCATCTGGGCAAACATTTTTTTCTTTTTCATGGGTGTTTGGCTGGCTTTTTGATGCACAACTTGTGGAAGTCTGCTTGTTGTAGCATCCCAGAGCCAGCAAGGTCCCTGAGGGTCAGGAGAGCTGCACGTCCATGCTGCACACAAACAGGGTCAAGATGGTCACATCTGGCCATTGCAGCTCATTTATACAGCTGTGATCCAGAAACACGCTTCACTGTGCATGCTGTGTCAAGCACCCCACAGAGCTCTGACCTCAAGAAGATGTGAAGACCTCCACTCATAGCACTGAGTCCTGCACACCCAGGTTGCTCATGGGTGACCAGGTGACTCTGTGTGTTATGATTTCAGGAGGAACAGAACTTGCTGTGCCCTCAAAAATCTCCCCATCTGTTGGCACCATGCCTGATTTTCCAACCCTAAGAGTCCTCTTTGGGTTAAGGGAGTAGTTTCTCTACCATTTTTTTTTTTCCTTTAGCACAAAGAATCAAAATCGTTTTACAGATTTCCCACTTAACAGTTATACTTTTAGTTTCTGATGACTGAAAAAGGACACAAAACAAATCTGCTTAAAGTCTCAGTGGTGCTTTTACATGGATTTATATCTAATAAATTATAATATATTCATATGTTTGAAAAAGTCACCCATATATTTATGAGTTCTATTATTTACTAAGTCTAGAGAAAAACATATGGGTTCATGGACCCCTATTTCTAAAATTTTACTCCCTACTCCCCTATCCCACACACTCCATGCTTTATCACCAAGATTTATGGTATCCATTGTTTGGGACCACTACATGAACAGCATTTATAAGCTCATATTCTCAGGAATACTGTTTCCTAGGGTGTAAAACCAGTGTGAAAAAAAAAAAAAGTTTGGTTAATACAAAGTCAAATAGTTCCATTTACTGCAGGACTTCTCAGAGCCTCTCATTGCTGCCATGAGAGATGGGGGTATGGATTTCGGCATTTGCTAAACCACTTGAACCATGGAGGTTTTTCCCAGGCACGCCTAAGGTCATATCTGGGAACAGCATCCTGAAGAACACCACATTGGGAAGTACGTGTTTAAACATTATCTCTAGAAGATCTATGTTGAATATAAACAGATAGCCTGGGAGAAGGAAACTAATAAGCCTTTACCTCCAGTAAGAGAGGTTGTTGAATTGCCAATAGGAAGGTCTTAAAGGGATAGCTTCATGGACATCATTTCTCTTCAGAGCCAGAAACATGTGAACAGCTTAGCTTCTTGTTTCAAGTGATATTTATGGTCGTAATGGTTTAATTAAAAATTCCCCCCTCATTAAGAACTCAGAGGCTGAGAGAATAAATAGATGGCTCACAGTCAATCAGAGAATCAGGCAGCATACTGAATGGATGGACTTTGGTACCACTAAGATAAATGTTTCCCAAATGTGTAAGTAGAGTGTATGTAACGTGTCTGTCACCAGGCTGGATATGGGTTTAGCTTGTCTATTTTGTAGCATGCTTAAGGTGCACTTCAATGACAGTGGAGCAGGGCCTTTAGTGGCCCTTCTCCATCCAGTATAGCAAGTATGTCATGGCAGACGCAGGTTGGCTGGAGACTTTTCTAATGACTTCATCAAATGTGCCCAAACCTGAACACCCTCTGATTATCTACATTCTCTCTCCCCAGAAATGCTGAGTCCCAAATTTTACCTAGTAAAGCTTCACATTTATCTCTTTTACTTGAGATTTGGATTCCTGTTGAAATTCTAACCTCCCCAGAGCAAATAAAATATAAATTTATTGGTCTTTAACAACCTAGTGTGACACCAAAACAAGGTATTAGAGGAGTGTATGAAAAGGCAAAGAGCATTTGGGGACTGGAAGCTGGCCCACCTGAGCCACCTCAGAAAGCTCCTGTGGATAGACTCCCAGGGGAGCCTGTTTCCCCCCCCCCCATTAAGTGGCAAGCTTAAAAAAGGCAAACCAGTTGAGGTGAAACAAAGGGCGGAACATCTGTGCTTGCAGACACAGCTAAACTAATGTGAGACAGAAAATAGGAGCAATTACTTAGAAATTTTAAAGCCTCAAGCAATTCTTCCTTAATCGAGGGAATATATCAGGTTAGCATGATTTTTAGATTTGAGGTTACTAGCAGAATTGTTTCAATTTGTCATTCTTGGTTCATGTGTAGACGCTGTTAATGAGCACATCTTTGCCACTCACTTATCTCAGTGGGGACATCATTTTGTTTTATAGCCCTTTTACACAGCATCATGTTGATCAGTTAATAATTTATCAAGAACCTCCAGCCAAATATTAAAACAAATGTGCACCATAACACATCACTATATCTTTTCTTCGAATCATTCAGAGGGACAGGCAGAAAGTCAAATTGCAAAACATCTGTGCTTCTTCATGGTCTTATTATAATGTGATTTTAACTTTCCATGCAATTAGAATGAAAATCATCCCAATGAAAAAGCTTGAACCAGTGTGGTTCTCCTATTAAGGTGTTAAAACATTCGTTCTGTCAAATAGGGATAAAAAAAAAAAATGGTTCCCTTTGAGATTTCTTCCATTAAACTAGTTCCCTAATTACTACATGCTATTTAAATAGCTTTGACTGAGCGTTTTATCTCAAATGATATAGTTCAATTAGCCTGTAAAAAATTGTAGGTCTCTAGTGACAAAGAAATCTCACAACAAATCCAATCTATATCAGAGGACACAGATATTTATTAAAATATTCTCAGCAGCTATTATCTCTTTTTTTCCTCTTTATCACCCCAACCTCAATTCCGTTCCACCCTCTGATGATGCAATTTTATAAAATGAATACTGAAAGCAGTGTCATCTATGACTTATTAAGCGTCTACTAGGCAGATTATTTTACATATATTATCACATTATTATATACATTATTTTATCTCATTAGTTTAATAGCAGCTTAATATGGATAGTATCCATATTTTACACATTGGAAAATGAGACTGAGAAGTAACTAGAAAGCTTTCCATTTGCTGGGTGTTCAAAATAAGATAAAGACCCAGGTTTTTATCACCAAAGGGCCTGCTTTCAATCACAGGGTTTCTCCTAATCTTTGTTGGCCCTTCAAATAAAATTCCTTCAATATAATAGCCCTTTCCTTTAGTTAAACAGCTAATACAGGCTTAAAGTACAATTGTTCTTTCTTTGTGTATTATGATTTTTTTCAAACACACAAAACTGGAGAGAATAGTGTAACAAATTCATATATATGTTCATATATATGTGTGTGTGTATATATATGTATGTGTGTGTGTGTGTGTGTGTGTGTGTGTGTGTATGATCCCCTACGTAGTCTCTTATTTCATTTATCTGTCCACATCTTTTTCAGGAGTATTTGAAGGTAATTTCAGGAATCGTGCCACATTATCCATGAATATTTCAGTACGTGTCTCTATCTGGATATATTTTTTGACATAGCCACCATGTCATTATTATATCCAATCAATTTATCTTCTAACATACAGTCTGTATGAGTCAGGGTCCTGGCGGGAAACAGTTGTCATATTCAAAATAGGTAAATGAAGAGATTTTAATAAAGGGGTTGTTTACAGAGGTGTGGCCAATGTCTAATGAAATCAGCAAGGGATGGTGCAGTTCCTAAAGACTTTTGATATGCAGAAGCAAGGAGAGGAAGGGGATAGCCTGATAGTAGGGAGGGAAAAGGGAGAATACCTTAATCTCTCTCCTTTCACCCACAGAGCTCCTCTTGCTGCCTCCCATTGGCCAAACCCAATCTGAATGCAAAGGACAAGAGATCTAATAATTCAGTGTAGGATTGGCAAACTGTTAATATTCGTAAATGGGCAAACTGTTAATACTTTGGGCTTAATGGGCCACATATAATCTTTGTTTCATATTCTTCCTCTTTTTTTGGTAAAGACCTTTAAAATATAAGAATCATTGTTAGCTTGCAGGCTGTACATTAACTCTACCCTGGACAGATCTGACCCATAGTCTATAGTTCATCAACACCTTTTAATTTATAAAGACCAACCTCATGGGGTACAGAGTACAGTAGGGTTTAGAGTGGTTCTGGAACAGCAAATGGAAAAAAAACGGACAAAGACAGTCTATGTAAATGAGGATCCTAACAAGGTCCACGCTTCACATTTAGTAGCTGTGTCTCTTTATTCTGCAAATTTCTCCCCTTCCTTTTTGATTTGTACTTTTGATTTGTTGGAGAAACAAAGTCTTTTGTCCTATACACAAAATATTTGGCCAGTTGCTTCCTTGTGGTAGCCTTCAACATGCTTCTCTATATTTTCTGTAAACTGATAGATTTCAAGGCATGATTAAGTTCAGATTCAAACTATTAGAAAATAATAATTCAAAACTGGTACTCTGTACTTGTAATAAGATCACATTAGGAAGAATGGCATGCTCTCATTGTCTCACTTTTGGTGATGTCAAGACTGACCGATAGGATTAGGTGCTCTCAGCCTTATGTCTCTGTTATTAAATTTCCCATTGATTTTTTTATCTACTGATTTACAACATCTATTAACAGTTATTCTCTATATCCATTATTTCATGAGGTTTTTAAGAGTGATATTTTAATTACACAGTCACTTCTGCATTTATTAGGTAGAATTATTCTATAAAGACTTTTTTCCTGTGTCAGTTATTTAGTTACCCTGAATTATAGCTTATATAGGATGAATGCTTGATTCTTTCCCTTTACCAATTTTTAAATGTTTTTATTAGTACATTATAGTTATACAATGTCCAAGTGGTCTCCAAAAGTGGTCATGAGCTTTTTGAAAAAGTATCATTTTGAGTTTATGAATTTGTGTACATATATATACATATGTAATTTGCACTATGTATTTATAAATAAATTCATAAAAATTTTAAAAGCATGAACACACAGAATTTATAAATCCATTGCAAATCTCATTCTTTGTGTTCCTTCTATTATCCCATCTTAGGCAAAGAACATTTTTTCATGTTAGCTGCTCTTTCTTTCTTTTTTTTTTTTGGTACTGGGGATTGAACCCAGAGGCACTCAACCACTGAACCACATCCCCAGCCCTATTTTGTATTTTATTTAGAGACAGGGTCTCACTGAGTTGCTTAGGGCCTCGCTAAGTTGTTGAGGCTGGCTTTGAACTCACGATCCTCCTGTCTCAGCCTCCCAAGTGCTGGGATTACAGGGGTGCACCACCGTGCCCAGCTCTTTTTTCTTTTTTCTTTCTTTCTTTCATTTTTTTCTTTTCTTTTCTTCCTTCCTCCCTCCCTCCCTCTTTCCCTCCCTCCCTCCCTTCCTCTTTCCTTCCTTCCTTCCTTCCTTCCTTCCTTCCTTCCATTCTTTCTTTCTTTTTGGTGTGTATGTGTGTGTGTGTGTCTTAAAACAATAGAAATTTATTCTCTCACTGTTAAATCAACACATCAGTTCTGCTTGCTGTACTATGTCTAGAGGCTCTAGGTGAGATTCCTTTCCTTGCCTTTTCCAGTTTCTGGTGGCTGGCAGCATTCCTGGGCTGGTTGATGTATTGCTACAATCACTATCTCTGTCTTTACATGGCCTCTGCTTCTCTGTGCCTCTTCGCTGTGCATCTCTTATATGTACACTTGCCATTGTATTTAGGAGTCACTGGATAATGCAAGATGATCTCAATGATATCTCTAATTAAATCTATGAAGACCCTTTCTAAAAAAAAATCACATTCATAGTTTCTGGGAATTAGAATGTGGACCCACGTTTGGGGGGATTGCCACTCAACCCATTACAAATGTCTTCTTGTTGTTTATTTTGTAATGATTAATCTACTAACAGAAAATGTGTTTTTGAGGACCATTAATGGATTACAAACTATAATACTCTGTCAATAAAATAGCTGTAAACTAAAAAAAAAAAAAAAAAGATATCTTTGCTAACACAATTATTTGGTTTCCCTACCACTCTTTGTTTCTATGTGGTTTTGTGTGGAGATGGAGGAAGGAGGTAGGGTCAGGGGTTAAAAATATAAAAGAATGCATTGAAGAGTTTTACTCCTATTTGGTAACAGAAACTTGAATAGACTTGTCACAACTTCAAGGATTCACTTTTACTCTGTTGTAAATTTCCTAACCCAATGACATTCTGTCTCTTTTATACAATAGTAGACTGACTTATCCATTCTATAATAGCATAAAGGAGTTGGAAGATGCAGAGGCACCAGACACATTTTCTCTGCATTTTTTTGTAACAAGAAAAGTAGAGGAAATGTTACTTTTTAAAAAATCCACATGACTCAGTTTCAGAGAATCACCATTTTCGAGAGATGAAACTCTCAAGTCCATTACAGGCATTCAGACTGCAGACTGTATGTTGTCAAAAGCTGCATTTCATCTGTCATTATAGTGACTGCAATTTTGGACTCCTGTATCCTTCTGATAGATTTCTTTCTTCCTGGTCGAGCAAGACTTCTCGGGCTCATTTTGGGCCTTTCCTGCCCTACATCTGAAATCAGTTATGTCTTCCAGCAAATTTTCTTTTAGTAGGAGATGATATTTAGAGATCACAATATAAGTGCTAAAGATGCTTACTCTAATGGGTTGTCATTATTTCCTAGGCTTTATTTCCCTTATCAGCAAGCTATCTGTTATTTATTTTCCTTATAATTGGGTCATATTACATCTCAGTTGGTCAGAGACAACCAGGATTTATGTCTGTTCACCCAGCACAATAATTAATGGGACCCCTTAAAGGGATACCAATTTGGATGATAAATTATATGATCATCCTATTTATAAATTACTTGATCTGTTTTTATTGGGTGTCAAAAATATGTCTCCTTTATATTGAAAGTCTTATAAGGGCTAAAGATGTAGGTCAGAAGTAGAGTACTTGCCTAGCCTGGGCAAGGCCTTGGGTTTAATCCCAGTAGTGTAAAAAAATAAAATTGTTGACTGGGTATATAGCTCAGAGCTCTTGCCTAGCATACTCATGGACCTGGGTTAAATACCAGTACCACATAATAAACAAACAAATAGTCCTATAGTTTCAGTAACCTATATCTTAGTGTCAATCAGCTGAGCCAATTTTCCCAAATATATAATGTATTCTTTCAATATGTAGGCCCAAGTCATCTTTCATTGAAGGGAAGCTATCATATATTTTTTAGTTTGTAGAAAATTCTTTAACCATTGCTTTGGGCATTTCTTGGTAGATTCTACTGATACATATGTTAATTTTTTTGTCCATATTCTATATCTATTGATTTTATACATTCTTATTTTTTGCTTAATTTCTTCATTTTTCTCACTTTTGTCCTTGGTTTCTCCTATTGTTCACTTTGTTGTCTTATCTCTGGAGTTTATTTTTATTTTGTCTTTATTCTGAAGTGTTTTCTATTTAATGAACTCTGATAAATATTTTCATATCCTGCTGGTTTTCAATCATGTCATTTCTGAGATTGTCTACTTCTAAATTATGCTAAATTTTCATAGCCATCATATTAGAAGTCCATTGGCCGAGTCAGCAATTGCTTTGATCAGAAGTTTGAGGTCAACCTTGGCAACTTAGTGAGACACCATCTCAAAATAAAAAAGTGAAAAGGGATGTAGCTCAGTGGTAGAGTACTCCTGGTTTTAATCTCAGTACCACTAGCTAGTTAGCTAACTAAATACATACATATGTAATACATATAGACAGACACACACTGCTTTGAGAACTATTGCCTTCAAGATCCTCTTAGCTGTCATCTAGGGATAAAGAAGCTACTGCTAAAACTGTTGGCTCCAGGGACACTACACCAATTGTGCCCCAGAAACCAGGGCCAGGTGCCAGAAACACACTACCAAAATGAATGTCTTAGGTATTGCCTCACTTTCCTCACTAAACTCAACTCCAAATTCAAATTACACCAGAGAATATCTGAATGGCAGAGCCTAAATTACATCAGAAATCCTTGCTAAAAGGGAGCCATTAGAGACATATCTTTGAGTTTCTATCCTTGGTAATACCGACAGGCACACCAGGAAAGTTGTAGTTGCTGAAGGGGAAATGGAGTTGAGCTGAGCAATGACCTTCAGATGACTAGAACTGGAAGAGCCAGAATTTAACCCAGACCTAAGCTCATGTTCTCAGTCACCTCCCTCTTCCACCTGTCCCCAAAGGGATCTGTCAGCAAACAGGTGTGAGACAGGCTAGTTTATAAGCAGGGTCCAGAACTTCAGCACCAACAAACATCATTCCAGCCCATGCCACATGCTCAAGTTTTGGTTCTATCTCATTTCTTTCTGTCTTGCTGAACTTTTCAAATGGAGAAGGAATCTTCTAGAATCTCATTAACTTATGAAAACTACTGTCCCAACTTTGAGTCTATTGTACATGAAGAGGTTCATACTTTGACCGAATTACATAGGTGGTAAATTATATTGCTCCAGTTTTCATGAGAGAACAATTCCTTCCATTAGTAAAAAAATTAAGTTTGACTTAAGACCAGAAATGAAATGGAAGTACCAATTTCTTCTATAAAAGGGCTTTAGAAAAATTTAATTAATATAAAATGGCTGCAGTGATTAATTGATGTACTTCTTCACCTGCTTATGCATTCAGGAAATAATTATTGAGTGTCGACTGTGTGCCAGGAAAACAGTGGCATAGAAACATGCACTATCCCTGCCCTCATGGTGTTCACAGTCTAGAGATGGAGACCAACACTATGTGAAGAGGGTTGAGACAGGAGAAGAATGGGAACAACACCAAAAGGGTGCACACTTTCTTCCCTGAAGAAGCTTCATGGAGGCTGAGTAAAAGTTAGCAAGGCAAAGACAGAAGAGACCAGTTTTAGGTCAGAAGGGGACTGCAATGGCAGAGTTTTGGAAAGAAGAGAGGGCAGGGTGCTTTTGAGTTTGTGAAGGAGGAACTGTGTGGTTGGAGTTTGGGGGCAGGGAAGAGATAAGACCCACGTGAGCTGTCAGGATGGGCATTGGGGAGGTTATATATGGACCTGTAAGTTGACTGAAGAGAATGAAAACTCTCCACTCCATTTAATATGCTCATTTGATGTTGCCGTGGACTAAGTTGGATGGAAACAAATGTTAAAAGTAGTGAACAATGGTTAACAGGTGAGCAGGTTTATATTAAAGAAAAGCAGATGCTACTAAAACACAGATGTGATTTAAAGATCTTTTCCTTTTAGTATGAATGTTGTATCTCTGTAACACAGAGGTAAGCTTTTATAAAGACATATTCTTCATAGAAGCTTATTTGTAATATTCAATGAATATTCAGAGCAACAACATAGAAAATTATCTCTTAACATGAACTTATATTTTTTAGTATTCTGAAAATCAGGCTTCTATTGTTCAATAGTTAAATTATTTTAAAGTAATTAAATGTCTTTTATATTTATTCAAAGATTCCCTATGTTATTCAGGAAATGTGAATTATTTCATAAGTTACTATTCAAAAATTAACATTTTCATGATAATAGTAAGCTATTATTTTCAGAGAGAGTAAGCGGGGGTGGGGGGGGAAGCTATATTATTCTTTCTCCAAATTCTTGCATTTTAGATTAGGTGTTGGTGACTGGGGATGCAGAAGAGGTGGCCCCAGTTTTAAGCACATAGAAAAGTGGAGAGAAAATATGTGGGCAGGAGGCTTGAGATATAGATGCTCTTCAGTTTAGAATAGGGTTGAAAATATCCTAATTTGAAACTGCCTTTAATACTCCTGACCTATCCTACATCATAGCTTAGTGACACAGGATACATAAAGTGTCAATTTTTTTACCCTCATGATTACAGGACTGTCTGAGCCCCTGATCAGCACTTTGAGATGCCATATATTGCTAGGAAAAGATCAGAATCCAAAATTTGAAGTATGGTTTCTACTGAAAGCATACAACTTTTGTATCACACTGAAGTCAGGCCATCATAAGTCAGAGACCTTCTGTATTTGGAAAGTGTGGGGTGGCCCCATACAAATGGTAGCTAGGCAACCATCAACACGCCCAACCTGTGGTGTCTCTGAGCCATGGGTGGAGCCCAGATACAGAACTGCTGAAAACTGAGAGTATTTTTTTGATTGTCTCCCAACAGTGTGGAGATGACACCAGATGAGCTTAGGAGAGTTTAAGATTTATAATAAACTCACTTCCCCATGTATAAGAATGAAATGAATGAATGACAGCTGAGTGGCAGGCAGGGCTGAAACACAACAAAACCACACTGATGAAAAGTTTGGTGTGATTGTCCTTTTCTGCCTTCTACAGACTCATGAAGACTTGCTGTTCTCTCTTTTGTCTCAGTTTATTCATTCCTTCAATAAGTATTGTGATGCCTAGTGCCATGTAGGTATTGGGTCATCAATGATTGATTAAGTCATTTAACAATGACTTATTAAATGTCTATGTGTGCCAGGGAATGGTCTTATCACCCATTAAAGACAGAAGATGTCTTTACATCTGACTTACATTCTGATGAAGGAGACAAAAAATAAACACAATGGATATTTCAGAGTAATATAGAAAAGTACTAAGCATAGAATTTTAAATCAGACAATTTAATAGTTACATGGTGACTACTTCAGTTAGGGTGGTAGAGAGGGCTTGCCAGAGAGGGTGACCCATGTGCCAAGAGCAAAATGAGCAAGTCCCATGAAGATCGGGGAAAGGAAGATTTCCTACTGAGGAACAGCTGGTGTAAAGACGCTCAGGAAAGATTTTGTCATGTTTGAGAATTGTGGCTGGAGCACAATGAGGGGTGAATACAAAGTTAGAGAGGTGAAGAGGGACACTTCGGGCCTTGTAGGCAAAAAAGAAGATGCACTCTGACACTTTATTCAGAGTACAAAACACTCTGTTACCCCCTCTCCGACCTGTGTGTCACATAAAAAATTAACATGTACTGTTCGTTTGCTGCAGACGTGGTGTTACTGTAGAGGTCATTCTTCACCTTTCTGTTTTCACTTAACAATATGCCTCAGAAATCTAAGCCACTGGGGAATTTTAAGCAGGGAAATGTCATGATCTGAGTAACACTTAAATTTGACTCTGGCTGCATAGAGTGTTATGTGGAATGTTGAGCAAGCCGAATTGAACGAAGCAGAGCCCGGCCCTCTAGGGGCCCAGCGTCCTCTTTCTCCTCCTTATTACATTCATTCTTGGTGTCAGTCTAGTTGCCTTGTACTGTCATCTAACAGGGACATCCATGGAGTCCAAGTCAGCCTCTGTCTTGTTTACCTCTGCGTCTGAAACACATAACAAAGTTTCTAATGCTATAAAGGTGCCCAATAAACATCTGTTGGAGGGATGAACTGGCAAAGTCAGGTACCTTTATTAATAGATCATCGTGCCCTGATTCCTTCCCCTGGTTAGTCAGTGTCAGTGATGAAATATCCAGTGTGAGGTGTCTCAGAGAGAGACCTTTGTATAATACAATGACAACCTATATTCAGAGTTTTTTGCATTATCTCTTTGGAATGATTGGCAGCAATAGAGGTGATGGAGGGTCCAGAAACTAATTCATGAGTAAGGGCTAAGAACACTAGTGACATTGATGCTGACAAAGATAAGATGCAGGGGAATAAGCCTGCTGATTCAAATACATAAGGCACCATCACATAGAAGAGAGAACATAATTACTTTATCTTGCTCCAGGGAAGAGTCGGGAGCAAGAAGTGTCCCTTTCAAGTAAAGAAAAATAATTTTCTATAGCTATCCAGTAATAGAATAGATTCCCTTGTCAGATAATGAGCACTTTGTCCCCAGAGATACTCAAACAGAAATTAGATAATAATTTGTCAAGGATGCTGCAGCACTGATGCCTGGATTTTATGTAATGATAACGATAGCTACCATTGATTCAACACTTAGCCTGCACCAGACATTATGCTAAGGGCCTTACCAATATTATCTCTTTTAATCTTGGTAACAACTCTATGTAGAAGAAATTATCTATTTTTTAGATTAAAAACTTTAGGCTTAGAGAAGTTGAGTGATATTTACAAGGGCATATAATTAGTAAGTGGAGGATTCTGAGCAAGCCCAGAATCTCCTATTCAACAACCCTGTGGGGGATGCATTATTCTTCCACTCATCAGATGGTTACTAAGCATCAACTATGTGTTATGCTTACACTGAGGATACAGTTGTGAACAAAACCCATAGTCCCTACACTCTAAAAGCTTACCTTCTTGAGGATTTAATAATAATGCTGATGTCTATTGACTGACTATGCTACAATTTCTATAATATGTGCTTTATATACATTATTTCATTTAATTGTTCCAAAGCCTTCATGGGTTCTGACAGGCCCAGGAAAATCCTAAACCAGGTCCTCTTTCCCCATCCTTCCTAAAGGCCCAGTCAGAACATTTCACTCCATTCCATCACCAAGGAAGAGGAGTGGTACTCCAAGGCAAGGACATTTCCTGGCCAGCATTTGTGACTAAATGCTAGATGTAAATGAAAGACTCTTTCTCCTTCTTCCCCCTTGAATGCTGGATGGAGAGTACTGGGGTGGCTCTTCCCGAGAGTTTATTTTTGTCTCCTTCATTCCTCTATCTCTTTGGCTCATTCAGTCATTTCTAATTCTTGCTTGTGCAAGACAGATGCCCAGGCTGCCATGCACTGGTGCCAGGGCTGGGTCTAGTCCTTCTGAGATTTTACTGGAAAATGGCCAGTCAACAGCAAAGACTTGGACTCTCTCAGTTCCTGGTTCAAAGTCATCCTGACTTTATCCCCAAACCCTGAACACCCCAATAATAAATTTTCTTTGAATTTTAAGAATTTGCTATTCTAATACTCTTTTAATATAAGATGATTCTTGCTAATAATTCAGAAAGGGAAAGTGACATGAAAGGTTATTTATTTTATTTTGATTATTGTGTTTTGTCTTTGTGGAATTATTGAATGAGAGGAAGATTTGATTTTGATTTTTGGTTTTCTTTATTGGCCTCCATGGAAAAGAGTGTATTGTCTATGATCTCCACAAAGCCAAGGAGATTTCAGATTTGGATTTCTAGTGAGGAAGCAACCTAAAAGCCTGTCTGATATCCATGTGTGACTGATGGCATGGTGACACAATGAGCACCATGCCCCTTCTCTTTCCTGTGCTGTCCAGAGAAGTGGTGCTTTCACAGGAAACTGGAAAGGATAATCCCTCTAGGTCATGAAAACCAAAGAATCAGTTTGAGAAAACTGATATTCTCTGTCCAGAATGTCGCCAGTTTAGATAATGGAATTTCTCCACCATAACCCTGTGGGGATTATTCTTTCACTCATCAAATAGTTACTAAGCATCAACTATGTGTTATGCTTACACTGAGGATACAGTTCTGAACAAAACCCATAGTCCCTACTCTCTAAAAGCTTACCTTCTTGAGAGTTTAATAATAATGCTGATATCTACTGAATGACTGTTACAGTTTCTATATTATGTGCTTTATATGCATTATTTCATTTAATTGTTCCAAAGCCTCATGAGGAGGGATTATTACCAGTTCCCAGTTTATATCTGAGGAGACTAAGGCATAGACAGGAGAATTAACTAGCCCCAGTCACACCACTAGTAAGCAGCAGAATTGGTTATCTAGCCAAATCTGAGGTCTGGCTTCAGAGCTCATGTCATAACATCATGCTTTACTGTGAAGTGGATCTGGATGAAGAGGATGAACCTCATACAATTAGTGACTGGCCAATGTAGCTTAAATCGAGCCCAGGTCTGTCTGACCTCAAAGCCCATTCTCTGTTGTCCGGCTCCTGACAGTGGTATAAATACTGAGTCACTGGGGCCAGACCAGTGGGAGTTGGAATTAATTCCTACCTATATTAGTGGAGCTCTTCTCAGAAGGTAGCAAAGAACAACACACAATTCAAGGAAGACCTGTTCTAGAGTGAAACATTTTGAACCTGCTTATCAAAATACGTCTTTCCCCTTTCTCCTTCCCCCCTTCCTTCCTTCCCATCTTCCGTTCCTCCTTCCTTCCTACAAATATGCACTATCTTTCAACTATCACAGAATGTGCTGGGTGTTACAGGCAGAATGCAGATAAAAATTTCCTTAGATACTTAGTTTTTGGTTATCAAGGGTTGAGCAAGCAGAAGATAAACTGTTTTATAGTATTCTTTGATTTGGTCAATATGTATTAAGTTTGTAATATTTTCTAGGACATTCAGAAAAGATGATTGTTTCCATCAAGAACAGTTATTTTTAAATTGGCCAAAGAGACATCTCCCTTTCTTTTCCTATCTCTTGGATATTTTAGAATGTACAGAAGTCAGCAAAACTGAGGTTGCTTTTCCTTTTATTCTCAGAGAGGTTTTATCCTAAAAGGGCAGGGTCTGGCACCCTGGGGTTTGGATTTCTGAGTGAGTGTTTCTTTAGCTGGTCCTGTCACTGATAAGTGTGGAGCACTGGAGTGTCCAGCCCAAATCAAGCGTCCACTGTGCTTTAGTTCTCATTTTCCACGCCCAAGTGGAGTAATAGTCTTTCAACCAGCAGGATGAGTAAACTGGGAAAGCAAGGACTTGTGAAGACCGAGGGTGCACCTACTTTATGAACTATACTTATTGAGAGCTGAGTGCCAGGCACTGTCTGAGACCCTCCCTCCCGGACAGGGAAACGGTTCCACTGTGGAATCAGTACTCCTGGAGGAGACAAGCCATAAACATATAATGTCCTATGAGAAAACCAGGGGGGCTTGGTTAGCAAACCCTTCACTTGCTCTTCTAACACTTCTGGGAAGATCTGGAAGAGTATAGGGACAGACTTGCCTTGGAGCAAGTTTAATAAACATTAAATAATGACAGTCCAACAGCAATTACATGTGACTCCCTGACCCTATGAGGATTTATTACCTTGCTCAAGATGGCTGCAGATATGGAGAGGTCTTCTGCTTTCCAGCCTACCATGATTTACCTCTTTCTGGAAACACTGCCATTCAGAGTGGCTCTGTGTCTTGACTTGTTACAAGTCATGTCATCTTCTTGCAAACTCTACAGATTAGCACAGAATATAAGCCAGCCACATGTCCAGAGTATGCAAAATTGAATTTCATTTTATAACTACAAGTACTTTCCTTGGCTCTGAGCCCTTAGGTCTGCCTAGAGCAAAGAATTTATTTGTGTATCTTCAATCCAGTTGAGTACATTTATCCAGTTGAATCATTATATCTATCACAGTTTGAGTTCCTAAAGACTATTTCATCTTTCCCAGTCACTGTTTAGGTCAAAGCTCTCTCTGTCTGAATTTTCCTTTCCTCACCACATTCCACACTGTGCAAAAGCCAATCTAGAGTTACAGTGAAGTTGGTAAAGGCAGGTCACACCCTAGCACTGATCAGGACTCAGTGACCTAATGTGGAACCTTCAGGGAGGGAGCGGTGAGAGGTGGAACTTAGACTTGAATCAATGTGACTTGAGAAATAATATTTCCATTAATAAACACAGAAGGCAAATATGGAACACATGGAAGAGGAAGAAGAACTAGTTTATGAACTGGAAACTTACACTGTGTTAAGTTCAGGACATGGTATGTTTGAAGTAGGGACAGACATTTTAGTAGAATAGCAAGTCTGAGGTTCAGGAAAAGTTTAGAAATAAAGATTTGGGGCTCATCTGCCTTGAAGTGATGGTGGGTGCAATCAGAGTTGGATGTCTTTTGAGAGGAGATTGCTGAGAGAAGAAGAGAAAATCAAGCTAAGGCTGGGAGTAGCATCACCACATGGGAGTGAAGGAAGGACTGAAGAGGGTGTGTGTGTGTCAGGGCTGTCCCAGGTCACTGAAGACAGGGAAAAGGAGAATTTCATAATGTCTAGAGCAACAGTAAAATAGACATTGTGCTATGAGCTAAGAAGAAAAATAAAGAAGGTAGTACAACATCTACAAAGAAGAACAGGAGAGAGGGTCTGAAATGACATAGTGACATTTGATGTCTTTGTATGTATCCATATAAATTGCAAACAAAGTGAACCTGAAAGGTAAACCACACAAAGGGAACAAATAGTGACATAAGCCCACAGAACTGTCAACAAGACTTGGTGTGTTGATCCACATGCCTGAGACACAGCCAACAAGGAAGCCCTGACAGAGTGATCACACAGATGTACCCTGATGGATCTATAGATCCCAACTTGGGACTTCCATACAGCATTTAGAGAGGACAAAAACGTCTTGTGACACTGTAGAATGACGGCTGTGGAAGTTCTGTGAAGGACTGCTTGGAAGAAATACAGACATAATGGAGACCACGTATCTGGACATGGGAAGATACTATGAGGAGTAGGTAGGAGCATTTCAATCCCATTGACTTCTGCTCCTGCTTTGCTTATTGACAATTAGGACCTGAAAATTTTACCTATTAGAAGATAGAGAAATAAGTTACTATTAATTTGGGTTTAACTCCTACCAACAAAGCATTAATTGGATGGGCAACCTTCCTTTAGCAATCACCCCCCTTCCCATTCTCAGCCCAGGCAGTTTAAGCATCCTGGCCTCTCCTCCTGGTGTTGGCTGGGCCAGTTAGAGCTGATTGGGGGATGTTTAATGGAATGATCTATAAGAAGGACTTATTTTCTGCTGGACTGAGAGCTTTGTGGATCACTACCTGGAGGAAATCAACATGGGAAAGCATACCTGAGAGAGACATCTTTCTGATCATATTATTTAAAAATGTCAATCAAGGTGCCACTTCAAGAAACATAAAATAGACAGAATTTTTCAATTAAATGAGTCATTAATTTTTTTCCTAAGGTTAGTTTTGATTGTCATTCCTATCATTTGTAACTGAATGAAACTGAAATAACATAGGTTTTTAACTTGGTCTTTCTGATTCTAATTTTCTAGCCTATTTCTATTACAAGATTGCTGAAAATGTTTTTCTAAACAATAAATGTAAAAATATCACTGCTTTACTTAAACATTTCTCCAGGCTGCTTGGTAGTCATTGAATTAAGTTTAGACTTCCTTGGATATTAAATAAAATTAGCTATCATCTGGTGTCAAACTGGTCTTCTCTTTTCACTTTCTCCATCTCTCATAATTTTAGTTTAAAAAGATGATACTCTTTCATTTTCAAACCTTTGGGTTTTTTGCCCCAAAGTCATCTATTTTACCATGCTATTTTAATTTTTCATTTTAGTGGTCTGTCTTAATCTTCAGTTTATAATTTTGTATTGTGAGGTCTTCTTCAACAGGGGTGTTTTCCCTGTGGAAGCCATATATAGGCTAGGTTGTAGACACTTTCTTCAATGGTTTTGTTAGTTTCTGCCAGTGTTTGGGGGTGATTTATCAGTCTAGGACTTTCTTTTATGTTCACTTCTTTGCTCAAGATTCTTGCACAATGGGGATGATTGTTGGTTTTGACTACACCTATTCTTGAAGCTGGCAGGTTTTTTTGGAGATGATTGTTTTCCACCCAAGCACTGTCTTTGTAGGTAGAAAATTTTCTTTTTGTACCCCTAGGCTTGCAGGGAGAATTTTATTAGTTCCATCTTTGGGGTCAGAGAAGTATTTTGAGGATTTGGTTTTTTGGAGGGATTTCTATTCAAAATACCCCCTCTTTGGGCTGGTCCAAGATCATGTTTATTGTTCCTTCATAGACATCAAAGCCCTAGACCTCTAGCTTTAGGGCCAATGTTACTTGTTTGATACCCCAAGAGCTATAGTGATATAGGAGCCTATTAATTATCCAGCTCTAAGCTCCTTTATTTCAGGCACATGAAATTCTCCTCCCTTTTATTAAGGATGGCTGTTTTCTTGAAGATTTCTGTTTATCCTGGATTTTGTATATTTGCTTAATCCTTCCTTCCTTCCTTCCTTCCTTCCTGTTCTTTTCTTTTCTTTCCTCTTTTCGTTCTTTTCTTTTCTTTTCTTTTTCAGCTGAAGGAGGCTCTCTCATATAAGTTCTTCTTACCACATTCTACATCTTCAGCCAGGTCATGTTATTCATTTCTCTAATGTGCTAATAGAATTATTCATTCAGTTATTCTGTAATTTTTTTGTATGTGTTCTTTGGGCCAGGTATCATCTTAAGTGCTTTAGGTGCTTGAAATACAAGAAAAAATATGAAGACTCCTGTGCTCTTGGAAGTTTCTCTTCACATAGCAGGAAGTAGAAATAAGTAATAAAAATAATAACTCAATTAGAGAGTGTGTCAGAAGATGGTGAGTGGTATGGGAGAAAGAAAAAGTAGAGCAAGGTAAAGAATAATAGGACTGGGAGTAGGGGACAGACCCAGGAATTAAGCAGGGTGGCCAATGTAGTATCCATTAAGAGGATATTCTTTAGTTAATTGTGAGAAAATTTGAGTGAAGGCTTAAAGGAGATGACCCCCTGCCAATTATGTATGTCATTCACTCTGTTGGAACCAAGATGGTAGCTCCAGGAGAATCTGTGTGAATATGTTACAGAAGTAGAATGGGCAGGACTCAGTGATGAAGAAATGAGGACAGTCCAGAGTCTATAATAGGTGAATGATTGATGTTGTTTCCAGTCAGTAATAAAGAAGATGGAGGAAAATGATAAAATTCTAGGTGAAAGATAATTAATTACTCTGTCATTCAAGGAAAGCAAAGTTTATTCTATAACTTTGGCCAAAAAGAAATACCTTAAGTATTCTTCATGGAGGGGAGAATGACTTGTCTTTAATTGTATTTTTTGAAACTAGATTTTAAAAATCAGATTATCTCTTATGTATGTTGAGAATATAATTGAAAATGAATATGTGTGAATGTGTTTCTGCAAAGGCTGAAATCACATTATCAATGTGACTAGCCTTTGGGCTACCTCTCCTGACAGTACAGATAAATCTGTGTACATTAGGCCAGGACGCATGGAGTGATTGCACTTTTGTCAGTTAGGGTTGCTTTGACTTCCCCCTATCACCATCATTCTACTCCCTACCTAGAAGTTTCTCTGTTGCTTCACTAAGTACAAACCATCTTTATACAGAAGCCTTTGAAAGTGGTCAAAGATAGTTGCTATGATTCCCAAGTCGTCTTCTCCTGTGCAAGTGACCCTTAATCTTTTAACTGTCTTTCTAGGAATCATGGCACAGTTTTCAGAGCTACCCTCAGCCCCACCAGAGGGGTCAGCTACTTGTAAAGACATTCCATGTGTCAGTGTCTGCCTTCAATCCCCAGATGTGTCTGACAGCAGAGAATGAAGCAATCTTATTGCTATTAATGTAACCCAAGTTTACATCAATGTTTCAATTAACATCAAAGATCATTTTCACATGGGCAACTATCACACGTGCTTTCTGACATCCTATTAATCCAGAAGAGGTTAAACCAAAGACAGAAACTTTTTACTCACTACTGCAAGCCTCCAAGTGCTCTTTGGGCACAGATGTTCAATAAGCAATGTATATCTCCCACCTTGCTATTAACTAATTCACATTTTTCCCATCTTGTTCACCAAAAATTTAAAAGTTTTTTTTTTCAAATTTTTTAGTCAAATCAAAACACATTACATTTATGTCATCCCCAATTTGTGGAATCTTTTAAATAAGGTAATAAAGCAGCTTTGGGAGACTCATTCTAGATAACTGGTGCTGACTTCATGGAAGGATCCTTTGTTTTCCTTGTATACCACATATTTTAAAATCTGCTCCTGAATAGGAAGTTGATGTCATATTTAATGATCCACAGTTTCTAGAATTTGTTTACCCTCTTTTTAAAAAAATTAGAAATAAAATGTGTCCATTTTCACTGTAGTACATTGCCTAGATGTAAGAGAAACCAAGAGATCCCTGGCAGCAAAGAGGTCATGGTTTTATAGCAGATTCACTCCCCAGTTCTTTGTTTAACCTTGAACAAGTTGCTTGTTTCATTTATAAAATAAAGAGTGTGGATCTCTAAGAATGTTTCCTATTTAGATTCTTTAATATATGTACCCTATTGATAACACAATACCTACTTTCTTCTTATTTCATATATAGTTTTCTGGTGAATTCTTCCTTATGTTAATAATAAATGTGCCTGCTGGGTTAAGTGACACACCTGTAATTCCATAAATTCCAGAAGCTGAGGCAGGAGGATTTCAAGTTCGATGTTAGCCTCTGCAAGACCCTGTCTCAAAATAAAAAAAAAGGACTAAGGATGTAGCTCAGAGGTAGATTCCCTTCTGGGTTTAATCCCCAGTGCTTGAAGAAAAAACAAAACAAAACAAACCTTCCCGGAAGGCAGTTCAACATCTACATTGATTGGGTTCCTTTTGTTCTTTTTTTTTTTTAAATCTTTATTGGACTATAATTTGCATACCATAAAATTCACCTGTGTAAAGTACACCACTCAGTGGTTTCTGCCTTTGTCACAGAGTTGTGCAATAATAACCACAATCTAAGTTTAGAACATTTTCAAGCATTGTTCTTAATGGATTTGAACATGGCTCGCCCAGGGGTCTGTACGTGCTGGAGTGACAGATAAAAGATTCTGGGTACAAAACTTTCTTTGGATTGCTTCTTATTCCTAGGTTGTGTTGCCTCATTCAGAAGTACAGCTGGCATTTAGAATAGCAATATCTTGCTTAGTATGAATGAAAGTTTTTTGTAAATGCCTATGGATCTTTGCATGGGTCCCTAATTGCTTATTCAATATATTTTACCAGGTTTATAGAAATTGCATGGCATTTGCAGTAGTCTAAAGAAATAGAATCTTGGTAACAAACTACTTTCCCTCATTCCTTAATCAAGACACATGTAAGTCTCTCAGTTTATGAACAAATATTTCTTAACCCAACTATGTACCAGGCTCTGAAGTTTCAGAGGTCAATAAGATGGGCAAAGTTCAGCATGTTATAGCATGCACAGTTTATCTGGGGGCAAAGAACAGGAAATAATGATTAAAACAATATAATTTCAGATAGAGAAAAGCACTGTAAAGAAAACTAAAAAGGGTTGTATACTATGCAAGTGGCACGTGATTACAGAATTAGAAACATGTTCCTATCCATTATTTCAGTCAGTTTGCCACCTCTCTGTGACATGCGAAAGGCACATGTTATTGTCAGTTCCATTTGATAGATGAGAAACTGAGGTACAGAGAGGTTGACTGATTAGAAGAAAGTCAGACAGCTATTGAAGGAGAGAGCTAGGATTTAGTTCTTGTTTGAATCCAAGTCAGGGTGCTTTCAATCATGTTTTAAAAGGAAATAGAAATTGTTGTACAAATTATGGTGTGTCTATCTTATGTAATATCATGCCATCGTTACAAACAGCGATTAGGGAGACTGATGCTTATGGTATAACATTAGGAATAAATACAAAATTATATATATGCCATGTAAAAATAAAAATGCCTGTGCAGATGAGGACTGGAAAGTGACACACAGAAATGAAAGAGTATTTGTACTAAGGGTATTTTTTTTTCTGATTTCTCAAATTTTAATTAAAATAATAGTTTGTACCCAAACTAAAGAAACTGGATGAGAATTATTTGACAATTTGACATACATACCATATACTAGTAAGCTGAAGTTTCTAGTAAGAGCAACACACACACACACACACACACACACACACACACACAGTGTCACCATAACAATTGCAGAAGTAACAAAAACTTCTATTGAACATGAAGTTCATAGAAGACAGAGGGCAATTACTTGATCCTCAAAAAATGGGAGCTTATGAAAGGCCAGCCTCATAATGGAGAAGTCACCTGGGTCAGAAAGGAAACACTCAAGGGCAATATTCCCCCTTGCAGACAAAGGGACACAAATGGGAGAGCCTGTCTGTGGATGGGATATGCCCATCTCTTAAGGAACACTAGAGGCTATTCAATCACTCTGGGTCCATGGAACAAAAGACTTCCTATCTAAAATCTCTCAGCTGGACTCACCTGGCAAAACTTTAAGCAGGACTCATAAGTTGTCATTCTGACAGGACACAAATAGATGGCACACCCCTTGGTAATTTGAGGAGATTTAAAAACAGGGATAATTTTCAAGGTGGGGCAGAGTTTAGAGAATCACCAGAGTGAGTGGCCATTGCAGTGGCCTTCCCTGAGTTGGAGGGAGTTGGGTGCCAAACAACTTTCCTTTCCTTCACATCCCTGTCAGTCAATAAGGTTGCTCCTTATTGTAATCCTTACAAGGAATAGAGCAGAGTGAAGGATGGAGAGTGGACATGGACAGATATGGTCAGGGGAAGACAGTACATGAAGGAGGTAGTGCAAGTTTCATCCTGGCCCCTGCCTTCTTCACACAATCTTCCTCCCTTGAGTAGCACCTAATGGTGCATAAGGAAAGGAAGGACTACAAAGGTCTGGAATCCAACACTCAAAGGTTCAAGATCTCTGAGACCTTAATGACAGAAGGCCTAACTTCTCTAAATCTGTGACCTCTGTACCTAGTACAGAGCATGGAGTCTGGATCCAGACTACTGGAATTCAGATCTTGACTCTGCCACTTAATAGGTGATTTTGTATCTTATTTTTTAAAATTTTAATTCCAAATAAAGTCAAGGTGCTTCAAGAGTACTCAATAAGTGTTAGCAGTTTTGTAAATAGTTTTTTTGTATCTATTTCTTAGCTTTGTGATAAATCAGTAAGATAAAACAGGAAAGGGAGTCAGATTGTGGAGCACCATCTAAGGACGCCAACATCATAGACTTCTACTTTCCCTTCTTCTATTCCTCACCTCTTCTTCTTTCTTTCATCCTTTGAGCAAATCATTCTTGAGCCAGGCACTGTCCTGGGCAGCAAGGAGCCATGGAGAAAAATAGATAAGGTCCTTGTGCTCCTGGAACTCACATCCAATGGGAACATGTGGAAAATAAGTAAATAACCAAATAAATGAAGAAGGTAATGTCCAGTGGTGGCAGGTGACAAGAAGAAAATAGAGCAGGGAACCTGGTAAGAGAGCAATAGTGAGTATTTGGGTATAAGAAGGACAGTGTGATCAAGAAGTTCTGCCAGTAGATGTGAATGACAAAAAAGATTCCAGCATGGGAAGCTCCATGGTGGCAGTGGTGATAGTGATGGAAAGATCTAGGCCAAGAAAACAGAAGCACAAATTCTAACACAGAAATAAGTCATGGTGTACCCAAAGAATAGGGAGAAGACCATCATGTTTGGAGCCCAGTAGGGGATGAGGTTGGACAGGTGGGCAGGCAGTGCTACTGTAAGGTGGTAAATAAAAGTGTATCATGGTCTGAATTTGTTTCTTAATCTTGCCTAGATGCTGTGAAGGTGGGGTGAGGACTGACATGGTGCAGGGAAAGCATCTTGCGCTGGAACTGCTCTAGATATTCTGAGAGTCATTACTGAGGGCTGACACAATAGGAAAAATGGTTCCCAAGAAGGGGGCTCTGGAGCTGGGTCTTAGAAAAGGGGGAAATGATATATGCAGAAAGCTGGAAGCAGGACATCAGCAGCAGGAGGTGAGGAGCATTTAGGCACAGGTGGGGATATATACAAAGATTTTCAGAACAGAGAGCAATAATCAAGGCACCAGTATTGAGGGTAGGTGCTTCGAATTAGTTCTCAGATCCAAGGAGCAGATTTGCATGTCTGCATCTTACAGCCAGGCCCTGGCAGTCTTCTTGTGCACATGCCATGGGTTCAGTAAATACTAGGTTGAGCATTAAGATCTTAGTTTGTGGGACACAGTCCAGCTATATGTCCATTAGGTCTCTTGACCTCTCCTGCACCCTCAGTTGATCCCCAGAATGTATCAGTCACCATTCAGAAAAGAATGTATCATCACATTTCACACAATGAGAATATCAGCTAGTGTTGAATGGTGGAATAGGACTTGGCATTTAAACCTGGTTCTGTCCTTTATTTAACATTTTTGACCTTTTACAAACCACTTACTTTCTCTAAACCACAGTTTTCTCATTTGTAAAATGAAGACAAAATTACCATTCCCCACAACTGTTGGGAAATCTCAATGACATATTGTGTACAGAGTTGTATTTTCATTCTCTGTACTTCTACTCTTCTGTAGCCATTCACAGTCTGTAAGAAGATTTTGCAGCTTTCAGATATCCTGTGGTTGTCAGTCAAAGCAGCAAGGCCAGAAAAGGCCAAGCATTGCAGCATCCAAGCGGGTTTCCTCTGGATTAAACCTAGCCAGCCAAATAAGCTCCTCAGTCTGATATCCTCTCTGCGAGGTCAGACATCCAAAAGCAACATGCTTATTCTCCAAGGCAACAGCAGATGCTTAATTCAACAGAAAGGAAAGGACCAAAGAGTTTAAAATAGAAAATGAGGTCAAAAAGATCAATTTGGACAGTGAATACTAACCTCTCACGAACATTTTTAAATTCCTGAGTATAGAATTTGTTCATTTTCAAAACTCTGCTTCAGATGCAGTTTGTCCTGCAGCCTGAATAGCCAGGTTGAGTGCCCCCAGAAGCTTACAGAATGATCAAATCTCCATAAAGCAAATATTTTATGCATTTCAACAGAATATTTTTAGTTTGTTAGCCCCTGTTTGAATATTTGAGTGGATTCTCGCTGCACAAAATGTTTCATTCCATCTCCAGCTCAGTGGGTTGCTACAGTGAAAGTGTTCATGATTAATTCTGTTCATAAACACACTGGGAAAAAAGAGGAGGGGAGCCCTGGTGTATATCGGCATTTTAAATGCTGTGACTTTGATTCATTTTAATTATTTCCTCCCCATGGCTTTAAATTGAAGGGCTTCAAAATCAGGAGTTGCGTCTCATAAACTTAATTACTTTCTCCTGTTAAAAGAAAATGAGCTCACAAATAAAAGGCTCCAAAGTGGAAGCAATGTGAGGAGAAAGAGAGGAAGGAGTGCTGGGCTGAGCATCTGAAGCCCTGAGTTATAGGCCTATCCCCTTAGCTATGATCTGCTAAGCTCTTTCTCAATGCCTTGGTCTCTTTGTTATTAAAATTAGGACAGATAATCTCTAAAACCTTTTCCTCTGCTAAGAGGTTATGTTATACAACTGTGGAAACAAGATTGAGAAGTTGTTGCTCTCACCCAACACCATAAATCGTTCAGCAATCTGGAGTGCTAGAACAAGCAGCTGATTTGGTGCACTTACAACACATTGGCCATGAGTGTGGGAAGCAGAGTTAACCTCTCTGGGCTTTGATTTTCTCACCTTTGCAATAAGAATAATTGCATCTTCTCCAGTTGCCTCTCAGAACTATTGTGAGTATTGGAAATCAAAATAAAGTAATATATATAAAATAGCTAAGCTAAGGATCTCTGTAAAGAGGTTGGGATGTTGAGACTCTCCACGTAGGGGTGTGAGATAGGGCTGGGGTGGAGGTACTGAGATAGTTGATAGGTTTCCAAGGATATGAGGCAAAATGGCAAATGCTGTTCTCTCTCCTGCAGGCTGCGAAGGCTTAGTGAAGCAACTGAGACCTCTGTAGGACTGACCTATTGTTTCCAGCAGCACCACTATGGATATCTGGATAGGGTCCAAAGCAGACCAGACTCTGCCCCAATTTGCTGTGCACAGTGAAAATGCTTCAGGGAAGACTGAACTGCCAAATGGTCCTTGCCTCCCTGACACTCACACAGAAGATTCAAAGTAACTTCCACCACCTTCATATTATTAAAATGTTCATACTATCTAAAGCGACTATAGATCTAATGACATCTCTGTTAAAATTCTAATGTTGGTCTTCACAGAAGTTGGAAAAAGCAATCCTAAAATTCATATGGAACCACAAAAATCCCAAATAGCCAAAGCAAACTTGACCAAAAAGAACAAAACTGGAGACATCACACTTCCAGATTTCAAAATATATTACAAAACCATAACAATGAAAATAGCATGGTACTTGCATAACAATAGACACATCCACTAAAGGAATAGGACAGAGAACCCAGAAATAAACCATAAACCTATGGTCACTTGATTTTTGACAACAAATTCAACTGTTTTCTTGGTTGCATAAAACCCAGACCCAATGGTGGGCCAAGCTAAATGAAAAAGAGTTCAGAAGTCCTTTGTCATAATAGCAAAGAATGTAAAGATTTAGGGAGATAGCAATGTTACAATGGATTTATTACCATTAGGCTTAAAACCACAAACTAACAAAACCTCTGTACCCTATGTCTCCCGTAGAGGATCCGGAAGATGTACCATCACCAACCCATTGTGAAATATGTTGGCCAGGGGAACACTTCATCACCCACTAGATCTCTCTACTATTCCTTCTAGACCATATAGGGTTACTTTTTCCTGTATTTTTTGTGGACACATATCTGAATTCTTGCCAGTGCACTATGAATGGAAGTCTGATGTGCCAGTTCTAAGTGTGACGCAAAAATCGCTCCACATGTGACCCTTACCTTCTTTGGCTACCTTGGAAGCCACATATTGAAGATGATGGAGTCCGAAGATAAAGGGAACCTATGTGCTTGAAGGGTTGCTCTCTACAAGTAGCCCACTAATCAGGAGCACCCATATTGGTAGCAGGATCTATACTATATAAAAGTTTACCTTAATAACATGAATTAAAGCAGAAAAAAATGGATTTATGCCATAGATCAAATGTCCCCAAAGAGCAAAAACCTCTATTAAAATAATGTCAAGAACCCTAAGCACTGTGCATAGATTAATTTGTCCACATAATATCTATATTTGGTGTGGAACCCAGAGTTGATAGTTGATTCTGAATCAACCACATGAATAACCACATAATCTAGACCTCTGAACTTCACAACACTGAGAAGAAAGCAGGGTTACAGAGATGAAGAACTCACATCTAGTTCAGTCAAGAGTCAGGTCTACAGATCCTAACCCTCTACTTTCTTTCTATGGAAGTTAGGTCAGAAATTTACATTGTTTTAAAGCTGTGGAAGCTTTTCTTTAAATAAAATCAGATTAATAAAACCAACACATACTATGTATAAAATGATTTTGATATTATTCTCTGTGCTTGTCTATATGCACAAAGTATTTCATGATAATGGTAAAAGTTGTTCTGTTTGGATGAACTAGGTTGAGGCATGCACCTCAACTCCTACCTTCTGAGAGTGACCTTCTGCATTCAGCAGAGACAGCCCAAATCCACCTGATCTCCCAGGGCTCTGCAAAGCAGTTTGGCAACAAGGGTAGCTTTCAGTTTTCTAGTAATCAGTGCAAGAGGGAAACATGACTATTTACAAGAATAACAGCACAAATAAGATAAAACCAATTGACTAATCAAGAGAAGCAAAATGGAAGAATACCCTGAATATTCTGAATGCTAGTCCATTAGAAGTATTTTTCGAAAGAGCTATTTAAATTCATATAGAAAGCACATATATAAAGATTTATTTATTTCTCAGAAATTATATTCTATAATGTATATTCCAGGGAAACTATGTTGTATGCATTATAAGAACATCATTGTTCTCAATAACTCTTAAAAGGGTTTTCTCAAATATCTACCAGTGGATAAATGAATTAAGGTACGTTGATAAGTTAAAATAATATATAGCAATGAAAACAAATTACAGCTGCATTTAGGAACATTGAATGGATCTTACATAAATTGAACATAATAAAAAGACAAAAGAATACACATTGTGATTCTGCATATGTATGCATATAGAGAATTTAGAAATTACATTGTTGAAGAAAATATACTAGGTTTGAAAGTATAAAGGAAAGCAAGGAGAAAGTGGGGTGGGGCTTCACAAGGTCGCTCATTTGCCAAACTACTAGTTTACATATATTTTAAGTAAATTTTACTTCCCAATTAAAAAATTGTGAGTGACTCACACATGCACACAACTATTATTAATGAAAGAAGTCTAGTGGGTTTCCCTACAGATACTGGGGGTACTGTGATGAATATTAAATATTAATCAGTATCAACTTTATATCAATCATAGTATTTGTTTCCTCAGAGCTATTTCTTACAATGATCCTGCCTGACAACACCAAAGTACACTCTTCCAGCTAGTTTGGTTTAGGTTGAGATTAGATTTCACAGAACCTAGAAAAAGGAGGTTGCCTGGCTAACTTCCTATAGGAATTCTCACTTACCTAGGTTTTGAAAGGTGTCCTGATGTGAGTTCAAGATCGGGTCTCCTGACACATTCCTTGGGTGAGCCTGCTCTCTGCTGCCCACCATGAGAGAGGAGGGGCCTCTTCCTCTGAAAACTGAGACATAAAAAAGAAAATGAGCCTGAAAAAAGGCTATTTCCAGTTTTGATTGAAGAGGTCTAAGAAAGTATCTGCAACCAGAGCCAAGATTTTACTCAGAAGCTAATTCTGAGTCTGCTCCAGTTCAAAGAAAAATGGAAAGTTGAGACTCTACAATTCTTGGCCATAAAGCACTGCTATGGTCATTTAAGCACAGACAAATCACTCATAGGATGTCTACACTTGGGAAATTCAGCTTCCTGGGATATGCTTCAAGACAAAATAATTGTAAAATATTCATTTAAATATAGCAATGCAGTAAGTAGCTCTGTGAGGCATCTTCTTAAAATGTTGCCTTTAGTTTTAGCGTAGTTGATCCAAAGTCTCTCTTAGGGTGATCATTAAATTTTAGAGTCAGTGGTCCACTGAAACTACTGCTAACCATGATGATAAATCATGTCATCTGCATCTAAGAATATCCTTAACTTTGTGCTCTTGTTGCAGGTATTTGTGCATCTAGCTCTTCAAAGAGTATCAAGTTATTAACAGATACATTGAAAAGAAGGCTGAGGGTTAGGGATAGAGCTCATAGAGCTCGGTGATAGAGTACTTAACTAGTATGGGGCACAGGATTCAATCCCTAGTAACAACAACAACAACAACAACAAAAAGGTGTGGGGAGCCAGATCGTATTCATATCTTTCTTTGATGCCACTAGAAATTGTTATCTGATTTGCCAAAAGAATTTTCTTATCATCCAGTATCAAGAATGTAGACTTGTGTAACTTTATTATGCATATCCATAAACGAGATAACTAATGGCCAATAGTGTGTAGTGAATACATGCAACATACCCCATAACTGAGTCTTTGTTACAGAATTAAAAACCCTTGAAGCATGTGTCCACACAGCAGGCATTATGCAGTCTTTTGGGGTTTTGCAGCCATGCCTAAAGTCATCTCCCCCAAGAGCACAGCCCTAATCCTTCCACAATCCCACAGTGTCTGCCCTCTCTAAATTCACCAGATTTCTCTGAATTCCTGTTTTGTTTGTACTTCTGAATACTTTCTCACCCATGTACTTCATCATTTTATTTGGAACTAATTCTGTATGTGACAAACTTGAAGAAGAGTTGAGAAGCCAGGACTAGGGAAAAGCCACCGCCCCCCATTTACAGTACTCACCCTACTCACCCGGACAATTTTTCTGTTTCCTGATTCAACTATAGTTCCTAAGTCTCACTTTCCTGTACGCATGCTTTTTCAGTGTATACTCTAGTTTCTAGCTTCTACCTCCAGCTCTCCTCCTGGTTATTGCTGGTATAGACTCATTTTTCTGGCTTTCAACCTGAGACCTCTCCCTTAGCTAGGCTTGCACTTCCTCCAGATTTTAACACTTCATCTATATGCACAGGCTCTCTGATTTCCTACACCAGCCAGTCACCACCTCCCCACCCACCCCACCAGGGGAGTATAGTCACAATCATACATCTGTGGTGACTTTAATTGCTGTGCTGTAGACCTTCAGTCACTGCAGTTTTCATAGACTATGACCTTTTAAGGGCTGTATTTTCATATCAATCTTTGTATCTTCCAGCACAATCAGTGGCATAGAGTATCAAATTCATTTTCTTAGCAGAAGAAGATATAAAGAAGTTTATATTTATAATCTAGTAGTCCACTTATCAGTTGGCAGAGAAGGTCATTCAGATTGCTATTTCTTTTCTTTTTTTTTTTTTTTGCTATTGCTAAATTCCTTTTTATTCCCCCTCTCATGTTCCCAGGTGATTCTGATATATACAGAGCTTGAGAAGCACTGCCTTAGGTCACTACTCTTCTCTTTTCTATCCCAATGGGCCTCAGCTTATCCCCCTTCCTTGCAAGGCTCAGCCTGAAATAGTGGCCTTTCTTGAAGTAAATCCTTATAGAAATCCTGCAAGACCCCCAACAACCTGTAAGCAGGTCATTTGAAGACCTCTACAGTCATATGGAAATCACTATTCATAGGAGAAAGTTCTAAATTGCTTTCTCCAGTCTTAGTATTCTCCTCCCTATACACAGGACAAGTCAAATCAGGACTCTGGCTGACACGGAGCCTCTATATATGCTCTGGAGAGCCTTGGAATGTTGTTGATCTAAGATTTTAGGTCTTCCTTGGCTCCTGAGTTATCCTAATGCTTGTCACCTGCAGGAATCAACTTCCTAAGATTGGATTCTTATCCTGCTATTATTTTATATATTTATATTAATTATATTATTTTACATTATATCAAATTGTCTCAGTTCTAAGCTTGTGTTTTCTCATCTGAAAATCAGAAAAAATAACAATCACTTCTTAAATATCTAATGAAGATTAAATGAAATGTTAATTATATATGAAGTACTATTAAGCACAATATAGAAAAGTGCATTTTTGTGTGTGTCTTTCACTCATTTTCTGCTGACTCTAGTACCAACTGAACCAAAGAACAACAAAGTAAGAGAACCCTGCGTGTGTGTTGGGTGGGGGGCGGGTTCTGTGTACTAATAGCACAATCTCCTTCCTTGTCTATGCTCGCTCCTTGTCTTCATGCCCCTCCTCCAGTCTCATGCATCAGCCCCAATCAGCTTTTCTTGAAGCCAGAAGAACCCCCTACTTTAGATATGATACTGGCAAAGATCACCTTTAAGTTTCCTCCCAATTAGGAGATTTTCTAATTTCATGAATAAATAATTTTTCATCAAATTTTTTAGATGATGACAAAACTACTGTCCTTCTTCCCAATAGGCACTGATACTGAATGTTTTTGATACATGAAGGGCACTTCCCTTGGAAGTATCTTATGCTCAAAAACCTCTGTGTCTTAAAGAGCTATCACTTACAACACCAAGTGTGTCCTTGCAATAGTACTTTAGAACAACAAACACACAGTGTCTATGGAGTGACTTGACACTTTATTAGAAGTTACTTACTAGTCATTAATCTTCTATGCAGATGGTTAGTCTCTAGGGTCAAGGGCAGGGTATGCCAGAATTTTAAAATTCTCCCTCTTATTGGCTTTCTAGTACTCCACTGTCATTGGTGCAATACTTGGCACAGATAAATCTTTGGCAGACTAGTGTACATGTTCTTAAATCAGCGACACAGTCCCTTATTAGTCAACAAAGGAAAAGCTCTAGCTTAGAAGAATGAATGTATTAGTGGTGTGTATGTGAACAGGGACTTTGGAAGGATATTCTGCCCAACAAGATAATCAGCACACATGGATAGCAGCCCTGGGTAAGACTGTCCTGAGGAGAACTATAAATTCTGAAGTCCTACTAGGACCACAGGTTAATATGAAATTTACGATCTACTTTCATGCATAAGATGAAACTTGCTCAAAAGCCCTCTTCTCTTCCTGCTGCTGTACATGAACTTTGACCTCTACTTCTGACTATTCCTCCTTCATTCCCACTTCCCCTCAACACTTGTCCATCCACCTGTTTGCATTTCATTTTTTCTTAGCTTTCCAGGAAATATATGCTATCATCACTTGTATATTAAAACTGTTGTTCTCATTTCACTTTCAAACATGCTCAGATAATTCTCATTTACAAAAACAAAATAAAATTTACCCCATAATCTCCTCAACTTGCTTCCTCTTATAGCCAAATTTCTAAAGAATTATCGACACTGGATATTCCCACTTGTACTTCAGTCCTCAGTATGGGGTGATGTGGCTGCTTCTTTTGTGTTATTTTTCTGCCTGTATATTGACTCCATTCTACCCACAAACAGGTCACCATTGACCTCTCTGTGATTGGCCCCATTATCATCTTCAGTCCTTCCTTTCTTTAACTGTTGCATCACTCAACACTACAGACAATTCCACCTTTTCCTCTTGATTTCTGTAACCCTACATTCTCCTGATTTTCCACAGATCTATGGTTATTTCTTCTTTGTCTCCTGGGCAACTTCTTCTTCTCCCCCAGGCCATCAGGCAACAGAGTTCACCACTCTTCATTCCAGCACCTCCTTGTTTTCTGTTCTGTATTTTCTCTAGGACTGGGGTGTTAAAATGTGACTTGTACTTGGACACTCACCTGGGAGCCTTAAAAATATTGATTCCCACTGGCTAAGATTCTTTCCTTAATTGGATTTGTGGGCAACCTCAGCATTGAGATTTTTAAAGGCCTCCCAGAAGGTTTCAAAATGCTGCCAAAGTTGTGAACCACAGCTCTGGGTTATGTCCTTCCCCCAGGGCTTTTCCATTACTGTCCTGATTCAGATGACTCAACAGTTTTTATCTTCATTCCAGAAGTCCCTTTTGAGTTCCCAGCCCAGGCAATCCACTGTCTGTTTGGCATTCCCATTTGGATGCCTCAAAGGAGACTTTCCACCTTCCCAGGCTCATCTCACATCACTTCACACTCTCCTAGCTTTATTCACATTATCTTTCCAACTTCTAATTCTCTTCTACCTTAGAATCTCTGTATCTATGGTTCCCTCCATCTGGACTGCTCATTCTTATCCCTCCCCCACTTTTAGAAGCACTGCAGAGTTTGATTGAAGTGAGCAAGGAATTTATATTCAAGGGAGAATGTGCGCCATCTTGGGAGTGAGGAATGCATTTTTGGGGTTTGTGTGTCTTTATTTTTTATTGGTTCTTTTTAGTTATACATGATAGTAGAATTCATTTTCATATAATGATACAAACATGGACTATATCTTATTCTAATTAGGATCCCATTCTTGTGGATTTACAAGATGGTGGGATTCACTATGATGTGTTCATATATGTACATAGGAAAATTATCTCAATTTATTCCATTGTCTTTCCTTTTTCTATACCCCCTCACTTCTCTTTATTCCCCTTTGTCTTTCCTATTGAATTTCTATTCTTCCCCTCTTCCTATCTATTGTTAGCCTCCACATATCAGTGAAGACATTTGACCTTTGGCTATTTAGGACTGGCTTATTTCTTGCAATTCTTAATTCTCAGGCTATTTCCACTTCCTCCAGGATGCATTCCTGGGTCCCTAGCAGTGTACATCCTTTCAAAGAACTAATCACAGTTATATTTTTATAAATTTTTGCATGACTATTCATTTAATTTTTTCTCCCCAACTGAGATAAAGCACCATATTTTCTTTTGTTTACCACCCATGTTTTGTGAAGTCTAAGATTCTGAGTATAAGACTTACCATTTTTTCTATATATTGCTAAGGAAAAAAGGTACCGGTAATTATAATGTGACTATTTTAAAGGAAATATGTATTTTAGATCTTAAAATGTAAAACAAAAAAATGTGTGGGCCAATGGGATTGTGTGTCAATGAGACACAGGATCATGGGGCCTCACAGAATGCCTAGTCCACAATAGACATGTACATATTCTTTTACAAAGAAAAAGAAGATGGGTTGGGGTGTAGCTTAGTGGTGGAGCACTTACCCAGCATGTGTGAGGCCATGGATTAGATCCCTGGCACCGCAAAAAAAAAAAAAAGGAAAAGAAGAATTCCTGGAGGTGGAGCTTCTATTATGGTTCAAGGTTTATAGAGGTAATGGAAAAGAATATTTGAAAATTAAAGAACCTAGTTGGTTGCATGGATTACTCAAAGGTAGCTCATAGGTAGCTCATAATCCAAGCTGCTTTTTAAAAATAGGCTTCACTTCTTAGAACAGAGTGTGTGTGTGTGTGTGTGTGTACATATATACATATATATGTATATATATGTATGTATGTATATATACGTATATATACATATATGTGTATATATGTTTGTCACTAGTCAAACTACACTGATACATACTGACACATCTTTATCACCCAAAGTTCATGGTTTATATTAGGATTCACTCTTGGCATTGTTCATTCTGTGTTCTGACAAATATATAGACACATATACACCCTTATAGTATCAAATGGAGTAATTTCACTGCTCTAAAACTCCACTGTGTTCCTCCTACTTAGGACTCCTACCCCCCAAACCACTGTACAATCTACTGTCTCCATAGTTTTGACTTTTCCAGAAGGTCACATGTTGGAATGTCATATAGTGGGAATCATATAATATGTAGCCATTTCAGGGTGGCTATTCACTTATTAATATGCACTTAAGTATCATTCTTGTCTTTTCAGGACTTGATAGCTCAGTTCTTTTTCAGTTCTCAGTGCTGAGTAGTAGTCCATCTTTGGATGTACCACAGTTTATCCATTCACCTACTGAAGAACATCTTGGTTGCTTCCAAGTTTTGGTAATTATGAATAAAGCTATAAACATCCATGTACATGTTTTACATGCACATGAGCTTGCTGCTGGATTGAGTGGTAAGAGTAGTTCTTTAAAAAAAGATTGTTTTCTAAAATGGCAGTACCATTTTGCATCCCCATCGGCAATTCTTATCCCCTTACATCATTGCCAGCATTTAATGTTGTCAGTGTTTTGAATTTTGGCTATTCTAATAGGTGTGCAGTGATATCTCTTTGTTTTAATTTGCAGTTCCCTAAGGATTTATGATGCTGAGCATCTTTTCAAATTTACCACCAGTATATATTGTCTTTGGTGGAATCTCTGTTCAGATGTTTTGCCCATTTCTAATTAGATTATTCATTTTAAAGAACAATCTTTTATTGTTTATGTCTTTTGCAGATGTTTTCTTCTAGTCTGTGGCTTCTCATTCTCTTGAGATGGTGCATTTTTAAGCCTTCTTTGGATGCATTTTCTGAAGACTTGTTGAGAGGCACCTTCCCCTCACTTTCTACGCAGGATCTCTTGGAGGAGGACCTTCTGTCAGCTGTTTATCTATGTCTAAGTGCTCTTTTCCTTCTTGCAAGGTGTGAAACCAACTCTCACTTTTGCATCAGACTTAAATTAAAGGAGACATTTTTCATGTCTGGGTCAAGAAGGGTAACACCTCAAAGGAAGGAGTTTAAGACGAACACCCACAGCCCAGGTACTCAAATCAATGAAGTCTCACTCTGTGCAGACTCCAGAAGCAGCATGTTTCCAATGAGTTCTAGACAGACCTGAGAGATGGCTTGAGACAGATCAATCTGAGTGAGAACGTCCTGATCATTCTCACCCCAGGCCTCTTTGCAGACTCTCACCATTACAATTATTACCAATATCTCCTTTTAATTTCAAACTATATAGTTTAACAAGAAATGGAAGAGAAGAAGGCTTGAGGTTGTTTCTATTTTAAAACAAATAATATCTTGTTCCCAGCAAACTGAAATCCAAATAGACGGAATTTTCAAAAGAGAAAGGGCAATTCTGTCCTCTTACGAACTTCCAGAAAAAAGAAAATTTTGTGTTAATATTGTTCTTCCAGAATGGAGCAGGAGAAACTGAGCAGTAGTGGGGGAATTAAGTACTTGTGGATGAAGTTTTTTGTGTGAGTTAATTAGTCTCTGGTTGAAGCAAATTACCAGAAGTTTTGGCGTTTACTTTTTCAAATATTAATATGAAAGTGAAATAGGTCAACTGTGTTTTGGGTTTTAGCTTTTTTTTTTCCTCTTTAATGACCCATGCTGACTTTCTACATTCAGAATGAAATGGAAGTTTCTCTAGGATTATTGGTGAATTTGACATGTGAAAAAAAAAAAAGCCCATGTTGCTCTCTTTATGCAATCAACAGTGCATATTATAAGCTCTATAGGAAATAAATGAATGTATTCTAAATAACTGATTTCTGTTCCTCCTTCTGTCCATTTTTTTCTTTGTGCCTAGAACATTGTGGCTTCATATACATATTTAATGGGTTTCCTCTAAAATATGAAGTATAACTTTCAAGTAGACTTGCAAGACATTTGAAAAAGGCAAAAATCAAAAGGTAGTGATTTGAGACAGCCGGTGGGAGGACAGCCTCATTTAAACAAGCTCCCAAGGTGCTTCTTTTTAAGTCATTTATGAATAATTCTGCTTCATTTCTATTCTTTCTACTGTCTACTTTGAGAAAAAGAAATGTGGCTGATCAGTGGAGTTTTTGTTTGTTTGTTTTTCCCTCCACTAATAAGTATTTTTTTTCACTAATAAGTATTAATCATACTTTTTTGTGGGGGGTGGGAGTAGAGGATAATTCATGGAAATTGCAGGGTTTTTTTTTTTTCAAGTATTGACCTATAATTACAAGTCACTTTGCATTTGCAAAGCTTTTCACCAAAGTCCTGTAAAGAAGAGACTGGCTTTTGAGACTGATTTCCCACCTATGTCAGTTACCACTGGGTGAGGTTGTGCTGTAAAAACAAACAACCCCAAGATAACATGCCTGAAAGCAGCAAAGTTATTTTATTTCTCAGAGTTGATGCCCATTGTTAGTCACAAAGTTGATCTGCTCATCACAGACCCTCAGAGGCAGGCTGACAGAGGTGCCACCTTGGTGTGCTTTCATGGTGATAGTACTGAGAGGTCTGAAAGCATAACCATAATGTCCCTCCCTTCTCACTGGTCAAAGCAACTCATAAGGACAAGTTTGATGTTATTGGTGGGAGTTTGCAAACATCCTCCAGAAGGCAGGAAATATTTGTGATCGACCATTACATTAAGACAACTTACAGTTAAGGAACTTAAATCTCCAAGACACTAATTGACTCATGTGGGTAAGTAGAGGGGAGGTCTTCTGACCTCAGTGGTAGGTATTACTGACCTGTGTACCTCCTGACTGCTCCCTCCCTTCTGGGTGATGCAGGGGACAACATCACCTGGTTCTGGAGTATTATTCCCATCCTGAGGCTTATCTAATCCTTTTATTTTAATGTTAAAATCATATAGATTCTTAAATTCTCCAAGGCACAGAGGGGTCATGTGGTTATTTGGCTTAATGATAACTATAAATGTGCCTCTGGAGTTACATAACAGAGTAGGCAGCTGTCTAGTCTAATTTCAGAGAGCTGAAAAGACTCCATGAGAACACTTCCACCCCTGCTCCTCAATGCCTGAAGCTCCCCTAATAGCTACTATTTTTAATAGCTTTCATTAATTGAGTTGCTTTGTGTCAGAAATTGTACTAAGTGCTTTACTTTTACAATCTCACTTAATCCTACAAAGTGAGGAGCATTAGTGCCTCATTTAATAGATGAGCTTGTTTAACTTTCCAAAGTGGAGCAGTCAGTGAGAGATTAAGCCCTGTTCCTTCTGACCTCCAAACCTGTGCTTTTGACTCCATGCTGTATTGCTTCCCCAAACAGGGGACAGGACAAGGATCTACATTCCATGATCACATATAAAATTTCCATGCAGATACTCCTGGGAGAGGAACAAGGCCTTAGTCAAGCATAAATAAAGGCCTCCAAAGTGAGTCCAGCCATAGAAGGGGAAGATTTAGGTACAATTAAAGAATAAGAGGAGGGATGCCATCTATGGGATGGGAGTGGGAAAAGGAAAGTTCCTGGTGTTACTTTCTTAATAAAGTAAGAAAGCACTTCAAACTGGGTGCTTACACACCATTTATTGTCTTACTCTCAGCACTGAGTCCAAGGACAAAGTGTCAGCAGAGTTGGTTACATCTAAGGACTGTGTTCTATGCCTCCCCCCAGCTTCTGGTGGCCTCAGGTATTCCTGGGCACATAGACAATATTCTCCTTGTCTTCCCTCTCTATGCATGTCTGTGTCCAACTTTCCCTTTTGCATAAGGACAGCGATGGTAATTGATTAGGAACTCACCTCTGGTACAGTACAACCTCATCTTACCTAATCCCATCTATAATCACATCTAAACACACCTTTACTTCCAAATAAAGTCACATTCTGAGGTACTAGGGGTTCATACTTAAACATGAAATTTAGGGGGACATAATTTAGTTCATTATAGTCCCTAAAGAGGAGCTCTCATATCTCTCCAACATTGGACCCAGGTGCTGCTACACCTTCCTCAAAGGCTGCCTGAAGGCTGCCTGAAGAGGTGGTGACCCAGCCTGTGAGAAATCAGGGGCTGCTGACACCCTGAGGGTGGGGCAGGCTCAGGCCAGTGAGAGGCATGGAATTGGAGACCTTGGACTCCCTGGTCTTGAAGCAACATAAGTTATTGAAGAATCATGTGGTCCTGAAAGCCAGGTAAGTGGGAGCTTCTGGAGAATAGAACAGAATCACACAAGTGTCTTCAAATCCCTCCATCTTTCCCCTCTGGACTCTGTACCCCATTTCTCCCTATCTGTACTTTGCTTCCCAGGGTCAGGATAAAAAGCCACAGCTCATGAATGCTTGCCTCGTGCACAGTCACTGCTTTCTACAGGAACACAGGACCAGTAGTCTGCAATGCAAAGAAAAAAAAAATTTCTAGTCTAGAACATTTTCTGCTATTTTAAAAAACCATTTTGTTTCTTTCATAAAGTCCTTACATCTTAGGGATGGTACCTCATCCCCAAAATAATTGCTTTTACATTTTATTTGGGTAATTCGTGATTGGAAAATTGAAGATAAAAAAGACAACACATCAGTATTCATGGAAGAGAATTTTTTGTTTCTCATTGCTGAATATATTTTCTGCTGAAAATCTTCCATCATGCTCTGTAAAGGTGGCATTATTTTGAATCTACAGTGAGTAAAGAACTGAAAAAGAAAAATCTTTCTGAGCTGGCTTATATACCTTCATTTTCTTTCCAACCTTGGTCTCTCATATATCCTCCAAATATGTAAAAGACTTATGGACAAATTGATTAAAAAGAAATGTACTTTATCTCTTTGGGCTCAAAAGATTTAATAGAAAACTGATATATGCCAAAGCAATTGCACATATTCTGTTTGACAGGTTCATTTTCTAAAACTATCATGTGCACATGACTTTTGTGCCCTGGCACTGGGTCAGTCTTTATCCATTCTTACTGATACAGGTTTATGATTGATGGGCAGGGTGGTATGTGGGACTCAATCGCTGGACCTCTGGACTCTAGCTTTTTCAACGTAGAAAGTGGGGAGGAAGGATGTAGATACCTTTTCAGGCACGTTCAGGTACCAACACTTTGCAATTTTTGATTCTTATCAATTACAAATGCAGTCAAATGACTGGTCTATTGAGTGAGGAAAGGCAATCAATTCTATTTTGTGTGTAACTAGATCTGCTCATAACTCTGCTGAGATGAGAATAGATTTGTTAAGACCAGCAGGGAAATTCTTATTGTCTAACTTGGTAGAAGGAGCCAGTTTAGCCAGAGGGGGTCCTCTTCATGGGGATGAGGTGTCTCTTAAAGATTGCAGAGCTGGCTGCTTGGACTAGTGACAAATGAGAGTCACAGTTAGAACTAGAAGAGCTGTAACTTGAGCAGGAGGCCATTCCAGCCTGGGAGCCTGGCCAGGACCTTTGCAGGAGCCAAAAGAATAGACCCCAAGTCACCTCAGCATTATAGAACATCTGAGTGCCCCATACCCAGGCCGCCAAGGTGACTGAAAAACTGTACCTTTTAAAAAAGGACTCTTAACTGTTTAGATTGAAATAAGCTTAGACCTCTCAAAATATCTACTTAGCTCTCTCTTCCCAGTTTGTTATCAGATGATAGCTCTTAGTGGGGATTCCAACATCTATTGACCAAATAAAGAAACTGCTTTCCCCTTTTTTATGAATTGTGCTGTTATTTTTGTGAGCATTAAAATTAAGGAACCCCACCACGGATAGATAGGTCAATAGGTAGGTAAGTCTGAAGGGAAGAAGGGGATGGCTCTACAAAAACAGAAGAAAGTAGCCTTGACCTGCCCCTCCTAGTCCTTTCAGTGTCCCAAGGCCCTTCTGAAGTATAATTTTAAAACATTGGTTCAAAGCTACATGGCCCCTGCCTAGTGTCAATCTTGTCTCCTTTATTTACCAGCTGTGTAGCCACAGGCATGTCACTCAACATCTCTAGCAAGATTACTGTTAAGCTTACATGGGAAAATGAATATATGTAAAGCACAAACAGGGCTGTGCACACAGGGGTGATCCAAAAATGAGGTGGGATGACAGAATCAGATAGGGAATTATGAAAAGCGTCACGGTTGGTGCTTCTGCAAATTACATTTCATCCCCCCCGGGGACCTTACCAGCTCCTAACTGATGTAACCCAATAGCTAAAACTATGGGGAAATCAATTCACTCTTGCTCAAGAATCTCAATATTTTGTCCTCAAAGAGAAATTTTCATTAAAAAAATAAAAGAATCCTACTATGTTAAATGTATAATTAGTAAACATTCCTGTGTCCCAAGCAAATGTCCAGGTTTGAAAATAATTTCTCTGTCACTTCATTTCATGCCCTATCACTTCGCAGTGTGAATGAAATGATTATCTTGAACACCACCACTGAAATCTAATTTCCACCTTGGTGGAATTATTCTTACACCATTCACAAAATTTCTCAAGAGATAATCAGGTTACTGAGACAAAACTCTCACTGCTCAGGCACTATGGAGATACCCAGGTAAGCTGTTCCAGTTGTATTTTAAAGTTAGTTACTAATACTCAGGGACCATGGTGGACAGAACCCTGGAGTACAATGAATGTTTTAACTTGGCTCTCTCACCAAGTAGCTCAATTAGAACAAACTCCATTTTCTTATTTATAGAGTGGATTATAATATCAACTTCCCAGAAATTTGTGAGTTTTTAGTTACAAGCATTGCATTCAAGAAAGGAAGTTATAATCTGTAAACTGGCCACAGGGATAGTCATTGACAGTGTATGATTCCTAAGCACTGCTGTTTAATATCTATTTCTGGGCAATAAAGGACCCAGAATGCAAATGGTTTGCCAAGGAGGGAGAAAGTTATAGCTTTGAAGGGAGACAAGGCTGTATACTACCTGCCCTTCTCAGCACCACTCCCTTTTTTTTTTTTTTTCTGGTACTGGCAATTGAACTCAGGGGCGTTTAATCACTGAGCCACATCTTCAGTCCTTTTTTTATATTTTATGTTGAGATGGGGTCTTGCTGAGTTGCTTAGGGCCTCACAATGTTGCTGAGGCTGGCTTTGAACTTGCAATCCCCCTGCCCCAGTCTCCTCCGCCGCTGAGATTACAGGTGTGTGCCACTGCGTGACTCAGCACCACTTTGCCTATGCCCTGGAGGCATGTTTTACCTAGTTGAAGATGTCTTTAGTACACTTAGTTTGTATCTTGAAAGTTAAATGGGACTACAACAGAGCATGTTTATTCATTACTCTATTTGTCAGCATGATAATCAGCACAAAACAGGTGTCAAAAATACATGCCGAAGCAAACATCATTACCCCATGTTCATGTATGATTACATTAATGTTGTGACTCTACATCATTTTCAACCAGAGAAATGAAAAGTTGTACTTCATTTGTGTACAATGAATCAAAATGCATTCTGCTGTCATGTATAACTAAGTAGAACAAACAATAACAAATGCATTAAATTGAACAAAAAATACATGCCAAATGAATAATAAATTTATAGGTTATGAAATTGCCTTTTATCACTACATTTTCATGCTTTCCACTTTCTTCCTCAAATAGGCTACTTCTCTCTTACACTACATTCATCCACAATATCCTAAATACAAACATCTTGACTTTGTCTACCAACCTTCAGACAAGATCTGCCCCTGGTACATCTGTCATAGCACCTTGTAATCTACATTAATATACCCTGCTCAGTTTTGTTACCTGTCTATCATTACTCACTTAGGAAAATTCGCCTTTTTTTCAGAATAGCACCTTGAAAAATATTATACTATTTTTCTCATAAGGAACGATTTTTCACAATAAGAAAAAGGAAGCCAAATCTTACCTCTATGTTCATGCCATAGCATCCCACCTGGCCACTCTTAACGGGTGAGGAGAGAATGGGAGTGTGCTAATGCTGGATCAACAGCTTGGACCTACCTCCTGCTCCTGTGTTTAAAGCACATTAGCGTGCTTAAAGATCCTCCCTTTATTAGGTGGCATTAGTGAAGAAGGAATTCTCTCAAGTGATATGGCCCCAAACTGATAAAAATGCAGTTGGTGCCATAATTAATAAATCAAATAAGCAATTATTTGATTCACAAAGAATACAAGAGAAGAAATGAGAGGCAGAGAAACAAAACCAGTTTTTTATGTTCTCTTTTTAAAAATATTTTATTTCTTCTAATTAGCTATAACAACAGTAGAGTACATTTATACACTTTGCTATATCATACATAAATAGAGTGGTTTTCTCTCATTTTTCTGATTATGCATATTGCAGGATCACATCAGTCATGCAATCATACATGTACAAGAGGTACTGATGTGTGTTTCACTCCACTATCATTCCTTCACTTACAGTGATATTCTCTAACTCTATCCATGTCTTATTAGACAAAACATGCTTTGAGGATTGTGTGAATAGATTGCAGATGTCTTTTTAGACTTAGCTTCTTCTCTTCCTCAAACTTTTCTTTTTTAAGTGAAGTAAGGGATGAAGTTGGGAACTGGTGTGTTCCAACTCTTGCTTCACTGGCCTGTCAGGGGGGACATTAGAGAAGATGGAGATGAGGCTGACATGCAGACCAACAGGAAGCCTCAGGGTACACATGGACTTGTGGGAAGGGCAACAGAATCACTGGCTCTGCTCAGAGGGGTCAGCTCCAGCAAAGGCTTAAAAAAGTGAATTTTCCCACCTGTTTCACAACACGTTTTTCCATTCCTTCTCAGAAACCAAGGGAGGTGGTATAGGCAGGATTGGTTGGCTAGGGGCAAGGGTAGCTTTATTTGGAGAGTGGGAAGAAGCAAGTCTTTACCTATTGTCTTCAGTCTTGAGTCTGAGGTGCTTGGACTCAGAGGTTTTATTCGGTCATCTCGTCTTTGCTTTTGTTGGTTTCTAGAACCTTGGAATAAGCCTAGAAAAGTGCCTAGAGAGAATGTGGCTGTCTTGACATATTCATACTATGACTTTGCTTGGTTCCATATATTTTTACTCAGTGCTTCATACAAAAGAACAGAAATCATAAGAATTCTGGCTTGGACAATAAAATTATACTCAAGTCACAAAAGGAGATTATAAAAGCCTCTGTAGTAAAAGGATATGTAGAATACCACTGGATACAAGTAGATAGTCCAAAAATCAAAGGAAGAGAATGGTATGTCAGTGTGAATTTAAAATAGTACCTAATCACAAGTTCCTGGACTTCTGGTTCATACTACCTTATTAGGTTTTCTTCCATCCCTTAAGTACTGACTTCTCCCTTTAGACTAGCATACTCTCAAGGGTGAGAAGAGTGCCTGGAATTCTTTCATGTACATGTCTGATACCTTTATTGATGTTGGGATCCCTTACCAGATTCTCAGTTCCAAGAGGAACAATCATTCATGACTGCGTCCCCAGGACCAGGCACAAAGCTACATCCACAGATGTATTTTTAAATGAATAAATTCATGCCTTCTGTTATAGTACATTGCCTAGTAAACTGCAGAACCCTGTGAAGGTTAAACTGAACCTGGAAATTATCAGCAGTCTTTGAACCAGAGAATGATGGTAATTAATGAAGAGGCAATGGCTTAGGAGCTGGTGGCCATACTGAGCAGATAAAAATGATGTTTCTACAAGGCCTTCCTGTTGTCAATATTTTAAAATCTCCTTCAACATTGTCAGTACCTCTTTTCATGTTACTCATCAAATTTGTGTTAGACACGGCCACCGACAGCTTTCAAATTGATTTCCTTTTCCACACAGGCAGCTTCCCACATGATGCAATCAGGAGTTGGGAAGCCACAATTCACAGAAATGACTTCTCTCTGCTCTTCAGAAGGAAGCAATATTCATCACAATAAACTACCAGGTCAGTTTTGTTCCTTTCTGACCTTTGAAATACACAGAATAGAACAACAATGCAGGCAGTTTAGAAAGCAAGGAGGAATTTCCCACTAAGTTCTCAGTTGAGAAAAAGGGACATTTGGATGCTACTGCCAATGACATCTCACCTTGTCCCAGGTACTTGTCAGAGTCTTATTCTATGTATGATAAGAAAGAGATTTAGGCCCTATGACATCTTTTAGACTTTGTCTTTTTATATTTGATTGCTTCCTTTTATCTAAAATTTGAAAGGACAGGTTAAAAATTACAGTAATTAGAATTTCAGCATAAACTTCGTTAAGAATCTCCTAAACTGCTATTTGTCTAAACCCTTGAGCCAAAATTTTGTAGAAAAAGGTCAATTTTTTAGTAGCTAGAAAGACACATTCATCATAGCTCTGATCAGAAAAGCAACAAGTGAAAAGACCTGAGTATCAATATATTATGTTGTCCTTGTTTATTTTTCTGGAAACAAAAATAACATATATAACTTATGGATCAAAGAGACAGCTGTCTGCTAATTACATCTCTCAGTTCCCCAGAGAAATATGTATTATACTGGTGAAAGATAAGATGATGAAAGTTGACTTATGTTTTCCAATGAGATAAAGATATTCCACACCAGAAATAATAATTTATAAAACAAAATTCTCTAATAAAATTATCAATAAAATTATCAATATTACTTCCATCGTTCAAGGACCTCCTCAGATCACTTGATCCATGGAAATTGGCTCAGTACAGACCAAGCTCATTCATAAATCCTCCCAAATTGGCTACCAGCTCCATGAGTATCTTACTGATCATTATATCCCCAGAACCAGGTACGGTGCTTAGCATACACTACGTGCAAATGATCAAATGAATAATTTCCCATATCTTTGTTCATACTCTTGCAACTGCCTAAAATAATCTCCTCAAATTTTTTACCAGCCCAAATCAGACATTTAATAATTTAATGCATGTCTTCTGTGAAGTCTTTCTGAGCACAAGCCTATTCCTACTTACTATGTCTTTATTACTAATTTATAGGGAACTCACTTTCTCCACTTTGGTTCTTATTGCTTTTACCCAACTCAATTGCAAGTCCTCTACTGACTGAAAACACTTATCATTTGTCTACCCCATGGGAACTAATAATGCAACACACTTGGTAGATTTATCATAAACAGTGGTAACTTGAATGTAAATGACAACAAATCTTCAAACAAAATGTACCAATAGTGAAATCTGGTAATACATGGGGCCATAATCTCTTTAAAAAGATTCTCTCTCTCACGTAGTCACAACTACTTCCTCTTCCTTTCCCAATCTATTTTTTTTTTCAAAAGTTTAAGCAATCATTTTATTGGTGAGTTTTAATTATGCATAATAGTAGGTTTCACTGTGATATGTTTGTGTCTGCACAATGCATACATTAATCTATTTCATTTCAGGTACTTCCCTTTCCCCTTTCCTCCTCCTTCCCCCTAATTTCATATCTCTACTTAACTCCCTTCTATTTTCATGATATCCCTTTCTTTCCTCTTTTTCCTCTCTAGCTTCTACATATGAGAGAAAACATATAACCCTTGACTTTCTGAGCTTGGCTTATTTATTTAACATAATACTCTCAATTTCCATTTATTTTCCTGCAAAAGACATAACTTTGTTCTTTTATGACTGAGTAAAATTCCATTCTGTATATATACCATATTGGTTCATCTGCTGAAAAGCACCTAAGCTGGTTCCATAGTTTTGTTATTGTAAATTGTGCTGGTGTAAACATAGGTATGCATGTATTTATAAAATATGCTGATTCTTTTGGATACATACTGAAGAGTGGTCTAGCAGCATCACTGGGCAGTTCCATTCTCACTCTTTTGAGGAACCACTATACATATTTCCATAGTGGTTGTATTAATTTATAATCCAACCAACGTGTAAAAGTGTTCCTTTCCCCCACATCCTCTCCTGCATTTATTGTTGTTTGTATTCATGATGACTGCCATTCTAACTGGAGTGAGATGAAATGTCAGTGTACTTTTGATTGAAATTTCCCTGATTTTTAAAAATATTGAACATTTATTCATGTATTTGATGGCCATTTTATTTCTTCTTTTGAAAAATGTCTGTTTAGTTCATTTGCCCATTTCTCTCTGCCCAATTTTCTAAATCATGAGGTCCCAATGTTCCTGTCAAGAGAAGTTAGTTATTGTTGACTTATTCTCAACCCTATTTCCTTATTCATGAAGTTAGTGAGCCAGCTTATCTGTCCAGGATGTCTGCCAGATGGGCCATAGATTCTATAGGAAGGCTATGCTAAGGTTACAAAAAATAAGAATTCAACTTTGAATGTTCAATAAGATAGTCAAACTCTGAAAACAAAGTGCCATTTGTAGGAAAGTGGTATTATTGTGTAATTGCAAATATTTGGTTATCTGTGAGAAAATGGAATCATCCAAATCTGTCATTGAAATTTAAGTCTTAAGAGATAAACTATGATCCTATTGAGGAACCTGAGAAAGATGAGTAGGCTGACTTAAGAGGACAATCTTGGGGAGTAGACTCAGCCTAGGTTCTCTCCTAAGTAGACCAGCAGAGTGAGTAGCATATGAGTGGTTGACTTAGAGAATGATCCCAGGGAGCAGGCGGCAGAGGCAAGGAAGCAAAGCAGGGAGGGAGAGAAAAAAAGGTAGATTTTGAATTGGCTGCATTATGCTCCATCCTGTTAGGACCTGCTGAAAACCAACAATCATTCAAGGAATGGAAGTGATGTCAATTGCCCATCAACTTCTCCCTTTGTCCCCATACTTCCAGAGGTACTCCAGGTAGGTAGCAAGGGTAGGAGGGCCCAAGGTAGGTGCTGTCAGGTGGAACCCGCACCAGGCTGGTGAAAGCCTACCTAGAAGTGGCTGCCACATCATGGGTGGAGGAAGAAGAACAGTTGAGAAGACCTAAAGCTGTGCACAAGGATGGCTTTCCTCAGGGAACATTCTCTTTGCTGCTGGTACTCCCAGTAGGTGAAACAGGCCCTGGTGTGTGGAGAGGCCTGGCCTCTGACATATGGACTCACATCATGTTCTGAAAGGGCTTCAATGAGATGTGGCACAGACAGAGAGCCTGTTAAATTTTTGTATAAATTCAGTTTGTTATAATAAGCCTTTCTCCTCTTAGCTAAGGCATCAGCCCAGCTTAGAGAGGAGGTGATTCAGCATTGCTTACTTACAGCCTGACACTGACAGAATTTGTTATAACATCTCCTTGGAAACCATTCCTGTGTCTGAGCATCTGAGCACCAAGGCACTCCATGTACGTCAGAGAGAGACAAGCACTTATAGGGATAACACAGGACAGAAATCAAATGCTTCAGTTCAAATAACATTATACATATAAAACCTACCCAAAAGTTTTGGTATTTATTAATTTTTTTCTCCTAAATTCATCCTACCCATTTGATTATGTCCCTCAACTACTCAAAATTAATTTTAAAAATCCATCTAGACTTTTCACCATAGGCAATTCCCCAGCAAATTTCTAATAAATATTTAAAGTAAAACAAATTCATCTTCTAGGTCAGTGCTTAGAAAAAATTATCTTTGTCAAATAAAATTTAGAGTTTATGTATTCTTAATCACTCAGTGGTAACCAAGTGAACTCCATGTACAGAATATTAAAATCTTATGAACAGGAATCTTGTCTTGTAGGTCCCTTGCCTAAATTTAAGGTTAGCCATACTTTGAAGCAAAAAAGCAAAGGCCATTAGTCAAAGTCATTTCCAGCTGGTGAGAGGGTAATTGCTTCCTTGAAATAACTTGGTCAGAATATTATTATGTGATAGTAAATGGTGAAAACACTAATCTACAGCAACATGTTTAAGTATTTTGACTATGAGCCACATACTTCTCCCTAATGGCAGGTAGTGTCTGCACCCCACCATGTTAGAGTTGATTTGCTTCCTGTCCTTGCTGAGGTCTGTTTCTCTAGCCTTTCCTTTGCTTTTATGTGAGTTGTCCATGATTTTCCAAGACAAAGTCCTTTAATCAGGTGGTTTCTATTATTGACTTCCTTATGAACAAAAAAGTAATGGTTAGTAGTCACTGATATAAGGCAAATTAAAAAAAAAAAATTGAGAAGTTTGTGCATAGAAGTTAAACAGCTGACTGAGAAGCCACCTGCACTCCTAAAATGCTGTCTGACTTGAAATTTAGTTCGTTTTTTAAACAAAATATCTATGTGTGTGCGTATGTGTGTGTGCTACAGAAAAAATGCTTCTTAGCAAAAATGCTGTGACACCAAGCTGCTACTATGTTCTCCAGGTGCTGGACTAAGTGTTGTGTTAACATAAAGTAATTCTCACAGCAACTTACCAGGGAAAGCTTGCCACTCTCTTTCTGAAAGTGAGCACACCCAGGTTTACAATGTTAAGCAACTTTAACTAATAGCTTATTTTTTGCAGACTGTTTGAATCTCACATTCCAAAGTTCATAATATTTCTGCAAAATTTTAAAAAGACAAAGAATGGGGACAGGAGGAGAAAACAGCTATTTTCAGAACAACCACTATTTAGGTCTCTGTACAGTTTTGGTTCAACCAAATGCAAAACACATTTTTCACAGAGAACTTCTCCCTTTAATTTCAAAAATTTACATAACTCATGAGGAATGTAATCCACAGATTTCTAATCTGTCTACCTTAACATCAAAATATCACATGCCAGAAAAATCTTGGGGTCTGAGATGCCTCTTGCCTTTTTAATCCTGCTTGTTTTTCCTCAATCCCAAACTACTTGTCAAGAATTGATTTTGAAGTCTTAAAGATGTGGACTTTTTTTTTTTTTTTTTTTTTTTTTGGTACTGGGGATTGAATTCAGGGGCACTAGACCACTGAACCACATCCCCAGCCCTATTTATTTTGTATTTTATTTAGAGACAATGTCTCAATGAGTTGCTTAGTGCCTCACTTTTGCCGAGGCTGGCTTTGAATTTGCAATCTTCCTACCTCAGCTCCTGAGCCACGGGAATTATAGGCGTGCACTGGCAAGATGTGAACTTGATTCAAAACCACCACCTGCTTAGAGAAAAACAGGTTGCAAAATTTGTAGTTTGTTATCATTCTCATGTTTACTGCATTAGAATCACCAGGACACCAATGAACCAGACTGAGGTTGATTCCCTTTCTGGATTTTTTCCCAACTATTTCTCTTTCCCACTGATAATAATACATGTTCATGAAAGCAAATCCCACATATTGAAAGGAAGTCAAAAGAGCTTCATATTTTTAAATTTTGAAGACATTATTATTTCCTTTTTACCAACATGGCACCTAGAGCTCTGAAAATAGCATGGTGGTTGATGCAGATGTGCCTAGTTGCCCCAGGCTTCTTGGTTAGTGGGGTATTCAGACACATGAGCATGCAGTCACCGCACACCATGGTGAATGATATGATAGGAGAGGTTAAGATTGTTCTGAGATGCAGAGGAAGATCATCTAACCCTGACCTGCTGTTGGGGAGGGAAGGGAGGAGTTTTCCTAGAGGATGAAACACTTCCATGACTTAAAGGACAAATGGGATTGTACTAGATGAAGAAGAACTATGGAGGAGAAATTTGGAGGGAAGTAATTTAGAAAGAGGGTAGGACATGAGGAGATGAGAGAGAACAAAATGAGATCTGGAAACAAAGCAAGAAAGTTTAATACAGAAGATAAAGGCCCTAGAGCATGGAGTCAAGAAAAACGGGTCTCATCTAGTGGAAGCATCCAGCACTGGCTGTGTCTAGCTGGTCAAAGCTCACTCAGGGATCTGGCAGAATCAGCCCAGGCCCAAAAACACTTTCAGAAAGTGTCAGATCCATGCATCCCCAGACGGCCATGGCAGTCCTGACTGGTGTCTGCTACAAGAACAGCTCTGAGGCTTGCTAATTGGCTGTAGATCATTTTATAGGTCCAGGCAGAGTAAGGTACTTGAAAGTGTCTTTGGATGGTCAAAATTAAATCAGGATATATTTTTAGAATGAGCAGGGGTAGTTTGAACCAGGGGTATCTGAAGAAGCAGAAGAGGACCATTTTAGCTCTTTCAGAAAAAGGAACGTATTTGGAGCTCAGGGGAGAAAACATGTTTTTCAGGCCTTTATTTTTTGGGACAGTGAAAGACCTCATTCCTAAATGCAAGCTGCAGTGTTAGGTGCTGAATATTTTGAATGGCAGCTGTGAGGGAACTACTAGCTGGGGGAATCCTGTGCCTTACTCTGCACTGTCTGATGGACTGCCTTAGAGAATTAGTTTTTCTGCCACTCACCTGCCAGCATGTGCATATGAGGCAAGCAGTGGCCTGGGTCTCTTTGGGCAGTGGGACTCAAAGTGCCCCCACAAATACCACCTTATACTTAAAAACACAACCAAAACCAGTATCTACAACACAAATGATTACTTTTATGTAAAAGAGCAAAAACAAATATTTTTTTCTTTTATGAAAAGGAGAATTTTGCGGATTAGCCAATTGGCCCAGATTTCCCTATAGTAGAACATGACTTAACTTTGACGTATTGCCTAGTGCCACATAACACAGGATAAACAAACAAGCAAACAAATCCCAAGATCAGTCTTTGGGCATCTGATATGTACTAGGCACAAGCACTTTTATCTTGACCGTGTTATTTAATCCCCACAATAACACCAGGGATCAGATATTATTTCCCCATTTTATGGAAGCAGCAACCGAGAAACAGAGAGGTTAAATAATTTGCCCTAGATCACAGCTGGAGAGAAGCGGAGGCAGGCAAGACAGAATCTGGCTGATTCCAAAGTCCATGTGCTTCTCATTACATCATACTGCCTCCAGAGGGGCAAAAGAGGTTTTGGGGTCACATGAAACATAACACTCAAGGAACAGTCGCTTTGGGAAGACTTAGCCTTGGCCTCTATTGGCAAACTGATAAAGAAAGGAGAGGAAATTAGTTGACAATTCACATTTTAAAAATGGAATAAAAACTACTCTCTGATGAGTAAAACTTCCATTTCAACAATTCATTCCTTTAAAAAAAATCACATCCTGAACACTGATGACCTACTTATTTCAAGGAATTTTTGATCCAACATTTCAGTACTACAGAAGGTTGACAGTCCTTGATGTTTGAAGTAACAGTGTTACATGTGTGTCATGAAGGATAAGTCTGAGCCCTCCACGTGAGCCAGTGGACAGAGCTGCAGTGGGCAAGGGGGGCAAAGGCCTTCTTCTGCTAGGTGGGCCCAGGGTCCCCCATCCTGACAATGCACTGAGTTTATGCTGTGTGATTTGAGATGCTGGAGGCTGGGCCAAAACATCTGGGGAGTATGGTCAACTCAAAGACAAAAGATGACAACTATTTGAACACATTAACCAATCAAGTCATAAGAGTTGCTCCCAGAATCTCTTTTTAAAAGCAATGCCTAAAACAGAATTGGAATGAAAGGATCCACACTGACCCAGTGCCTTCAGGCCAGCTCCACCCACATGCCAATAAACTCTGGGCCTGCTTTCTGTCAACTCACAGCTCTCATCCTGCCCTTTGAATCCACTCCTGCTATCCTGGGTAGTCTCCAAATTGGAGGTGGGAACAACACACTGGCTTAGTTAGCTCCTATCCTTGCCAGATGCCTGGGACACCCGTGCATGTAGGCTGCACTTGTGGTTTTGTTCTCCATCCACACTCCAAAGTAGCCTGCGATGCCTCTGCAGTGGTATTACGAACAAAACAAGGACACCTCGACATTTTATCCTCTTTAAAGAATTGTCACGTATTTTAAAAGCTTATTGTCTCATTTTACATAGATGAGGCAAAACCCACCAATGTGGCAATACTTGTTTTTCCTTTTCCCTTTGGTTTTTATCTGCTGAGCATGTTTGTCTAATCTTCAATAGTTCTTCCTCAACATCTTCTAATTGGTTTTTATTAGACCCATTATTCTATGGTATTACTTTTACCATTTATTAGGTTCCCTTTTGTGCACTAGTATACTTCTGAGTAACTTATTCTGTTGGTGCCCTGGTTTGTTTTTGCATGAGTTCTATAATGTTTTTGTTACTAGGTTTTGCTATATGGTCATAGCTGACAGGCAAGTTCTCTCTCTTCTCTTCGATCCTTCTTTTAGCCAAGTTGATTTGGCTATTCACAGAAGAACATATTCTTCAACATGCATTTTAAAATAACATTTTTACATTCCTCAAAACAAAACTGGCATAAATTTTGATTAGTACTTCATTGAATTTTAGTTGAATTTTGGCAAGAATTAACCATTTTTTACAAAACTAAATTGTCCCATGCAAAAGAACAAACTCTCCTTATTTAATCAGAATTTTTTATAACCTTTAATAGAACAAAGAATTCTTAGATGTTCCTGGTTTTGTCCTATATATTTTGTAATTTTTGTTGCTATGGTGAATGTTATCTAATTTCTGATTGTATTTTATAGTTGGATTTTGTGGATAAAGAGGCATGCTACTGACTTTCTTTAAGTCCTGTCTCTGGCAACCTTGATCTCTTATTAGTTAGGAATCAGTTTTTAAAGGGGAATTTCATTTTTACCAGCTCTAATTAAGATTGGTCTTCTTTCATACAAATGGCCAACTGGAATATTAAATGGTACTCAACCTCACTATTTACCAGAGGAATGCAAATCAAAACATAATGAGATATTATCTCGCACTGGTTAGTATGAATATTATCAGAAAGAAAATTACAAGTGTTGATGCGGATGCGGAGAAAAGGTCACTCTGATGCATTGTTGGTGGGATTTTAAATTGGTACAACCCTTAAGGAAAAAATATAAGGTTCCTCAAAATAATTTAAAAATAGGGCTACCATAGGATCTAGCAGTCTCACTTTTGGGTATATATCCAAAGGATACAAATATTTGAGTACAAAACAAAAGGTTACCCACTGGTCCCAGACTTATGCTCAGAGAATCAATGATATAATGCCTACAAACCACCTACCTCCTTACTTTCCAAGTGCATCCTTTCTTGCTTCCCCATTTCAAAAACTTCCAGGGTTTCAACTTCAAGCAAAAGAAGCACAAAAAAACTTGTTAACAATGGGCTCAAATGGGTTTCAAGTCCTCTGGAAATCAAGGTGGAAACCCTCCCTCCTTCTCTTCCTGGGGCACCAGAAGGAAGAAGCCTGGGAGACCACCTCACCTTTCATGATGTAACTCATGTATTCTTTGTCCCATGGAATTACAAATACCATCTATTCAGGCAAGTGAAAGGGAGAGTTAAAGGATACAGAAAAGTTAAGTTATTTGCTCATTTTATAGGATAAGAAAAAGTTGAGCTATCAACCTGGAATTCCATCTTTTAGAGAGGCTACCTGGTAGAGGCTGTGGCTTTCCTCTTTCAATAGTATGATTTTTAACTCAAATTAGACATTTTTTAAATCTTTGTTTACTTTGCAGGCATAATTTATTAGTCCTCCAGTTGGTCAACAACAACAGTAACAACTCTGAAAGATGTAGAAGACTAGTATTCTCCTGCAAAGCCTTAAAGGGCCACAGTTAGTAAGCACATTCCCAGCATTTGGATCCAGGCCTGCACTCACTGCTTCCAGTAATAATTTGTTTCAGATAATTTTGCTATTGGAGTGTGTTTTGTGATAGGTGCTCTGACACCTCTGAAGGCGAATTCCAAACTCTTCTGGAAACTATTTTGTAAAAGAGAAACAGTCACAAGGAAGGATTACCAAGGGGGATTTTGGAAACTGGCCACCCAATTAGGCAACTTTTCTTCTCCAAGGACTTATGCTCACAATTTCAGTATTTATATGGACACAGCCCTTGCACTCTGACATTTTTGGAAGAAATTAAGCTGTACCAGAGATCTGGGCTCAGTGACAACCACATCGGTCTCCTTGGAAAGCAGAAGTACTCCTAGGAAAAGACAAGGACTCACCCCTTAATCATACTGCCAGTCACTTCTCATAAGTAGGATTGCTAAATGGACAGGGAAACACAACCTTTGTTCTAAATTTAAGAAATGAAGGAGGACAAGGCAGAGGAGAGGGAAAGATGATGAAGAGGGGGAGGAAACAAGAGAGGAGAGTGGGATTCTGATTGAAAACTCAAACTAGGGAAAGAGAGAAATAGAAGAGTTAGTAGGGTGGGTTAGTGAAAGGACTCAGAAGAGCATCAGGCAGGTAAGCAGAAGGGAGAGACAAGGGCCATTTTAAGTCCCAGTTGGCTTTACCTCTAGCTATGAGGAAAGAGTAGAGGCCAAATAAACAAAAAGGGTTAAGTTCAATTCTGTGTCTATGGCTTTCCAGCAGAATGATCCTGGTCTTGTTACTTAACTTCTTTGGACCTTGTTTTTTTCCGTCTCTAAAATGAAGTCGCAACCCCTCCTGTATAGCTCTGTGAACAGAACTCAAAGTAATGTGCATGAAGATCCTTGCATATCACAGCTCCCAGAGTGTGGGATCCCCATGAAGGACAAATCCTTGGTCTTATTCATCTTGAACTACTGAGACTGAACTGCTATGTTCTTGTGTAATTTAATCATCCTGATGGAAGCAGAGGGTAAGACCACACCCCTGTGAGTGGGGCATGAGTGGGGTGGAGTTTCCCTGAGAGGAATGAGCATCACAGCTGACATCTATTCTTGGAGAAGGCCAAGGTCAATCCTGGGACAGGGAGTGGAGATTTTGGAGGTGGACAGGGATTGCAAGGGGGTGTTTCTTCCTCTGTGGAGAAGCCCTTATCATGGTTGCTCTTGGGCTTTTCTTCAGGAGACAAACCATAGGCATGCTCTCTGGACAGAAGAAAGGTGTTGCCTTCAAGAGGGTGGCTAACTGGCAGTAAGTCAGGAATAGTCTCCTCAGGACCTCCCAGGTCTCGTACCCCTGAATATCAGAGCGGTTAGTCTCTGTTTATGTTTTATTCTTCTCCCTGACTTTCAATAAAACTTTTCCAAGAATTGCAACCTACTCTCCACCATCCTTGTGGGTGAATAAACCTAAGAGAAAGCTCCAGGAGAACAGGTAAGAGTAACTAAGGCCAGAGAGAAGCCTTTCTGCAGGTGCAGGAGGACAGCTGAGCAATAGATGCTTGTGGAAATTGAAGGGTGGCATTTTAAAGCCTGTATTGCAGTTGACAACCAGGGAGGACTATAGAGGACATGCTCGCCTGCTCCAGGGTGCCCAAAAGATAGGAGATAGGACATTCTGATAAATGTTGGACTTTATGTAGATAAGTGAGGTTAAATATCTAAAAGGAAGCATGATCTTCTTTTAATTGATATATTTCCCAGTTATCATTACTGGTATCAAGATGTTAGTGAATTATCTTCCAGCATAATAATAATAATAATAATAATAATAATAATAATAACAACAACAACAACAACAACAACTGGTTTTGATGTGAGAGACTTCCTGCCAGGTGGTCAGTTTCTCATGAGGACCATAAAGAAAGCATTCTATTGATTCCCACTTCTTCCAGGAAATGGCCAGCCACAGAAAGTCCTTCACCCTAACAATGAACAACCCTCCCTCTTTTGAAATGTCCCCAAACTGCTCTCTTGCCCCTTTCAGCTGACAAAGGATTACTGAGAGTACCCAAACAACAGAGTCTCCCCAACTTCTCTATGCCACCTCACAAAAGACAGCTTGACCATCTGATTCTTGTATTTATTTTTATTATATAAAACATGCCCTCTCTTCTAACACCTTTAAATCCCCACTGAAACGCAAATGGTAGCAGATGGGTTCCCTGCTGCAAGTTTCTGAATAAACAGCCTGTGTTAATTTTGTCTTGAACTTAGTTTGTCTTCACAGATGGAGTCACATGCAGAAATATGGCTTTTACCAAAAGGGATGTTTGAAGGAGAGACCCTACCATAGTAAAGGGTTTCCATTTCTTCTTGTTTTCACGTTAAATGGGAGTCTATGGGAAAAGGGAAAGAAAGAAGTGGGGAGGAGATGGGGGAACTTATGAAAATGAGGCCTAGAACCCAAAGGGAGTTCCAAGCCATTTACCTCTTCTTCCTGCTACATCTCCTATCAGCTTTTATGGGAGGAGCATGGGGTCTCATGCGAGGCGAACAGGCAAAAGGTTCTTTTAATGTTGTGAATAGCAGGAGAGGTAGAAAGAAAAGTGTTTAGTCAGGGAGGATGTTACTGGTCCTCATGGATGTAGCTAAAGCAAACTTCAGAGCTTAATCTAATTTTCAAAATATACAATGTAGGCACCATATCAACACATCAAATGGACCAAATCAATGTGTCAAACATCTGCCATATTCAAGGTTCAATATTGATAGTAAATATTGTGCACTGAAAGTTTAATTCAATTAAAACAACCTCTTCTTTTAGAATTACCAAGAAATCCAGATTCTAATTTTGAGATTTCCACAGAACCTGGCAAGCAGCATCTTAGGATAGAATGTGGGGTTCTAAAATGCTCTTGGAGCTTGGTCTTGGGGGGGGCTTCATCTACAGTGACTGGATGTGTTATTTTAGACAATGATCACAGATTAACTTTATTCCACTCTAGATTAGATATGTCCTTCATATTTATTTCCTTCATTTCCTATTTTATCTGATCACCTTATTAATTTATGATCAATATGAGAGCCACCGATGGATCTGTGAAGACAACCCACAGATTGGCAAGGGCTTCCAACCTGATGCCTGAAGCTCATCAGATCTCAGGCACCTCTCTAACCTTCTGACCTCTTTCCAGAAAGCCATTCCTGATCCTACTACCTGCATGTAGTGGCTCTGTCTCAACATCATTGCTCAATGTGCCTCTCAAGCCACTCACACCCCACCCTACTTTAGGATTTGCATGAATAGCCTCTGTATCACAGAGTTAAGGCAGGAGTCCATTCCCTAGGCTGAGGCTTTACTTACAGCTACATTTGAGTAGTATCTGTTCAATTCAGTTTTGTTCAAATAACTTGTGCCCATTTATGGCCTCCTACTCCTAGAATATGACAGACAGGAAAAGTCAAGGTCATTTAATATCCTCTCCTACAGAACCCTGGCCAATCCTCATGGCAAACACCAGTTAAACTCACCCTCACTGTCTGAATCATCTCACCAGTGCTCATCCTAAGATTTCACTGTGTTCTTAGAAGCTCCTTTAACCTTTTCCCACCACAGTGCCCTGGCTGCCCTTCCCAGGCTTGGGTCCAAGGCTCCTCCTTCTACCCCAGCTTTACCTGCAGGATGCTGCTCCCCATCAGGGGCTCCCACCTGGCCTTCTGACAAAAAAGTGAGAAATGCCCAAGTAAATCAACAAAGGTTCTCAAACTGGCAAAGATTTTTGTTTTCTTTTTAGAATCACCATACCTAGTTTGGTGAAATAGGTTTCATGAGCTTCTTGTGGGAGGGTAAGTTGTTTCATCACTTCTGGAAGGCAATTTGGCATACTATCAAGCACCTTTAAAATGTTCACATCTTTTAATCTAGCAGTTTTACTTAGAGCAAGTTTCCTACTATTCATTGAAAAAAAAAATTAAAGGCACTTAACCTCACTAGTAATAAAGACAATGCCAATCAAAACACCAACATGTTTTCCTTTTTGCCCACCAGACTGGAAATAATGTACAAGTTTGATAAGGTGGTAAGGGTGTGGGTATATGGGCACTTTTACATACTGCTCACTTGTGAATTGGCCTAGTACAGGAACAATTATCTGGCCTTACATATTAAAATTGAAAATACATATCCCCTCTGAATCAGTAAGCTGGATTATAGGAATTACCTTAAGAAATATAAACCTCAGCACATAAAGGTACATATGTGTGTTTGATGCAACATCATTAGTAACTTCTAAAACTTATAAGCATTCATGCCTCTTTATAGGAAATAATCAACTATGATATGTTCATATTATGGAATACTACAGTTATTTAAAAATATTTAAAGTCACATGTTTTGCCTTAGAATATTGCTTGGGGTATATTAATATGCTGATTTAGGAATTAAGTGAAAATAACAACTTGAGAGAAACTTATATAGTGTCTGTTTTCCATTGCTATAATAGGAACCCTGACACTAGGAATTTTTATTTTTTATTTTTTTATTTTTTGATGGTGCTGGGAATTGAACCTAGGACCTTGTGCATGTGGGCAAGCACTCTACCAACTGAGGTATATCTCCAGACCTAGGAAATCCAAGATCAATGGGAGTATATTTGGTGAGTGCATTCTTGATGGTGGGGACTCTCTACAGTGTCCTGAGGTGGTATAAGGTAACACATGGCAAGGGAGTGCACAGAAGAGACAGAGCCAAACTGGGTTGTATAACAAATCCACTCTCAAGATAACCCATTAACCCATTAATCTATGAATGAATTGACTCATTCTGGACTAATCCATTCATGAGAGCAGCGCTCTTAGGACTTAACCACCTCCTAAAGGTCCTGTTAATGCCTCATAATGGGAATTAAGTGGGAAGTTTTGATTGGGTCATTCAAAACATAATGTCTCCATTTTTATTTGAAAAATAGACATTCAATTTTTCATTAATTTTTTTCAATAAATGTTTATTGAGGCCTAGTTCAATGAAACACAAGTCACTAGAATTGTAATAGTGAGAAACACAAAGTTCCTGACTTCCTGAGGGCTGTTTACGCTTAGAAAATTTATGGAAAGGAAATATATGTCAAGAAATTGTATAAGAGAAGGAATAGTCATTTTTATATATCTCTATATTTCCTGAATTGTTCCAATGAACCTGTATCACTTTTGTAATTAAATTTAGAATTTCACACACATTCTCTCTCTGTCTCTGTCTCTGTCTCTCTATCTCTCTCTCTCTCTCTCTCTCTCACACACACACACACACACACACACACACACAACCCCAATGAAACAATCAGAGAGGTTCCTGGGAACTTTGCTCAGGAGACATTCTCAGGTAGTGGTTTTAAGATTGGCTTTGGAGTCAGAGAGACCACAGTGTTTCCACCTCTGCCACAACTAGCTGGGAACCTGGTGAAGTCATTTGACTTCTCTGTGTCTCGATTTCTTTCTCAATAGAATAGAATTCATAATGAAGCTCAGTCTGAAAGATGAGTGTGAGGAGTAAATGAGATGATGTATGTAAAGCATTTAGCACAGTCTGGCATATAGTTAAGCGCTTAATAAATGGTAGTTATAAGAGCAATAAGAAATCATTTAAACTGGCAACAAATGTCTAAAACTTGCTATACAAATAATCATTCTTCTGATGGAAAACTATGAAGTTATTAAAATCACATTCTCATATAAATGTTCATAAAATGAGAAAACAATAATATAACTTTGTGGCAAGCACAAATAATTTACCATAACTTCCATTTTCATAAAACATCTATCTGTATACATGTATAGGGAAAAGTTCTGGAAGGAAATGTCCAGAATATGAACAAATTTTCTGGAGCTTTTGTTCCTTCCCCTTGTGTGTTTTCCAAATGATGAGCAATAAAACCTCGGAAAATGAAAAGGGCCTCTGTGCTTGCCTCCCAGTTTAGGAGGTGGGAGGGGACACGCTGTCCAGCTTCCAGCTCCATCTGGCTGAGGAGGAGAATCACAAGTGATCCTAGGAAGTGTGGCTCTGTTGATTTGGGAAGGAAGGAAAACTGAATCTCTGAAGACAGAGGCCAACCTAGGCCAGAAAGGGGGATAATCTCAGTAGAGTTATGTGAGAAGGTGAATATTCTGATTTAGGAATCAGAATTTTAGAGCTGGAAAGGAATTCTGAGACCATCTGAGTCCTTGCTTCCCCAAGTGTGATCTATGTATCACCCAGGAGCTTAGAAAATCGGAATCTCTAGTCTTGTCCCAGGTCTACTAAGTAAGAGTTTGCATTTTAACAAGATTCCCAGGTGATTCATTTGTATTTTGCAGCTTAAGAAACAAATGACATCACTGTGAGTTTTTTTTCAAATGAAGACCTAAGACTCTTAAGAGGAAAAATGAAATGTTCAAGGTCACACAGCACTTTCAGTGGCAAAGAGGACCAGAAACAGGTCTCTGGACTCTCAGCCCATTGTTTTCTCACAGTATCTTCCTGCCGCTCACTACATTACCCAGCTCATCATCCTGGTATCTGTCACATAATTCCCCCCCCCCCTCAACAAGTCTTTTCCATTCAAATAATTTTTACATGTATGTGTTTTATTCATTAATACTTAATGCACTGAGAAAAAAAATTGTTCTTGCAATAAATAACTGGATGGAAATAGGAAAATCCAAGGTCAGCTTCCATGGCAAGAAGCATTATTGAAAGTGCCTTGTTCTAATTCCTTGGACGTTTCTTTAATGTCCATTGAAATTGGTCATAGTCCTATTAAATTTGCTGTCACTTGGTTCAAGTGAAATCATGGCTCAAAGGATAACTGCAAGGCTCAGCCTTTCTGCCCATAGACTTCTGCCCTCCTGTTCTCTCCTTTGTTCTCTGTTCTCCTTGGTTCTGTTCCCATTATCTTTCACTTTCATCAAAGGTTTAATTATGCTTCAGGATTGTGATCACAGATTTATTAAATGTTTAAGTATATGTTCCAAGAATGATGGTTTCTCAGTAATGAGATTCATTCAGAAGGAGACCAACAGGTCAAGCATGCATATAATTTGGAAGAGTTTGACATCAGCCATTTCATCTCTGACAGGGTTTATCAGTTTTGGTTTTTCAAGACCCAGGCTTACTGGACTGTGCCTTTGTAGGTCAGCTGGGTTTCCCTAGATTAATTTTAAAAACACATGGCTACTTGGAGTTTGGAGTTTGCTGTATTTGCTCAGAATATTAAAAAAAAACAAACTCATCTGACTTCCCCTTAAATTATGAGCCAAAATATAAGTCACTTTGAAATGGTTACTGTATAAAAATAAAATCAATTGATATTGTTGTATTTATAAGCCAGGGCAAATTCTTAGGGAAATCTGCCTTTTTAAAGAAAAATAGATCATGTGTTAGGAAAAATGATGAGTATTGAGTTAATTCTATTCAATAAAGAGTTAATTAGTACTTCTTCTGTATGAAACATCATTTTAGATGTTGTGTGGGAAAAAATCGTTTCTTGGTGGAGTTGATAGTGTAAGCAAAGAGATAAGAGAAATATTCAATAGCTATCATTTCAGACAGAGTATCAGAATATGCATTCTGTGGAGGTTCATGCAGACAAAGAGCTCATTTGTATGTGGCTTTCTGAAGAAGACAAAAAGGTAGGATTTGAGGTAACTTTTTAAATATAGAATTTAGAGTATCTTCCTAGAATATAAATTTAAAAAAATTATAATTACAAAATGGGTTTTCTAATAAGTTAAATCATTTAGAGGCATATTAGAAATGTTGATTATCCAACTACCTTTTTCCCTCCAGTCCTACCTTTCTTTCACCCAAACAGTCAATGGTCTGGTGTTCCTTATTCACTAATACATTTATTTCTCTCTTACAATTTGTTTTGCTGTTCTTATTGCTTTTTTAAACAAAATAGGATAATATATATCTTACTTTGAACTTTTTTGTTTCATAAAATCCTGAATATATTCTCACCTTCACACAAACTGATCCAATTCATTCCTTTAAATAGATGCATGGTGTTCTATAGCATGACTAGTCCACCATTATACAGTGGGGTATGTTCAGATTTTGATGGCAAGAGATGGAATCAAGGAGTCAAGAAAGCAAAGAAACATAATTTGAATTAAAGTAATCATAGTCCTGATTATTACTCTCCACAGGCATTGCATTTTTCCATCTGTGCTAATAGATGATCATTTTGTTGGTCTCCTCTGGTTTCTGGGCCCTTCGATCATCACCACCAATTCTCATAGGCTTTCATTTTTTTTTTTTTAGGTGGGAGATGTAGTGGGGATTGAACTCAGGGGCACTTGACCACTGAACCACATTCCCAGCTGTATTTTGTATTTTATTTAGAGAGAGGGTCTCACAAGTTGCTTAGTGCCTCGCTTTTGCTGAGATGGCTTTGAACTTGAGATCCTCCTGCCTTAGCCTTCTGAGTGGTATTACAGGCATGTGCCACCAGGCCCAGGACTTTCCTGGATTTCATGCTATATCAGAGAACCAATCATTTTATCTTATAATCATGTCTTCCCTGTCTTCATATCCTATTTTTAAAATCTGCTCATATATATTTCTCAGAGAGCAGAGATCAATGGAGCAAGTCATCTTTCTCCATTGTCAATTTGGGTTGTATTGAGGTAGAGATGTGAACCAGGCAGGGCCAATCAGATATTGTCATCTGAAAATTCATAGTTGGGTCCTTACAGATGATAAGAACCATGTGAGGTGCTGGAACTGAGAAGTGGTGAACAGTTGAGGTGAGGGCTCACAAGTGGGCCAAGTATATGCCAAAACAGAGAAGGTTGGACTCCATGGAGTAGAGGAAGTCTGATGCCAAACTGTAGAAAGAGTGAGGGGCAGGGACGGAGGGAAGAGAGTCTTTCCTCACTTCCTTTCAATCCCTGGCTCCGGCCCCTTACAAAGTCTGACTTTTCTCACCTTGAGTTCTGTAGGATGTCTCTATTTCCTTCCAATAAGTCTCCTTTTGTCTAAACCAGTTTGAACAAAGATTTGTTGTTTATTGTTTGATTTTGTATTTGGTGTCTTTCCACCACAGGATCCTTATCTAAAACATTTGGTCAGGAGTGGAGTTGAGGGAAAGTTATTCTTTCCCAGCAAATTTAAGCCAAAAGAGACATAGCATAGCTGTCATAGTGGGAGATGTGATAGCTTACCTTCTTCCTCTGTTGCAAGAGACATAGAATATATATATATATTAACAGAAGGATGTTTATTGCTACTGGATACATCCAAGGTGTGATACACTCCAAAGTGTGAAGATCAGTTTTCTTTTATTTTTGATTAATGTTTTCCTAAGAGATTCTAAAAAAAAACACAAATCAACCTCAAAATATCCCATTCAGTAAGCTTACTTGAAGCTGATCCTCTGGTGAGAATGGAGTCATTAGAAGAATCAAGCACCAGCCTGCTCTCATGGAAAGAGGGTGTCCCTAGGAAGCAGAGGTGGCTGGCTTGTATTCTGACACATCTCAGTTGTGTGGCCTTGGAAATAGAGCTTCAGTTTTCTTCTGTAAACTGAGAACAATCAGGTTATTGGGGAAATTAAATGAAATACTGTCTGCAATATTGGGCATTTCGTGAGCCCTAAAATGTATTAATTCCATCTCTCTCTCCTCCCCACACTCTCATTCTTCCTTCTGCCATTGTTTAGGAATCAGGTCTCTTAGATCCCCATATTTTCTGACGCTGAAGTTGTTCTTCCTTCCTCCTGGTGCCAAGGAATGAGTACCGAGTACCGAGAGGTGCACAAGAGAACTTGGTGACCCAGCCAGAGAAAGATGCCAGGGAATGTAACCGAGTCCTGGCGTGGTAAGAGAAAGGGGAAGGGTTGCATGTGTAGCAACATTCTTGGGCATACTGCTGAAATTAAAAGCTATGAGACCAACATTTTAGGACCAACCACTGAGATCTTTCATGACTACAAAAAATATCTCTGCCAAATCACTAAAATGCTGGGTTGTTTGGAGACACAACCAGAGGTAATAGCATGTAGTCCACCTCTGAGTTGTCTGTTCATTAGCTAATGGTTATTCCCTAAGCAGTTCTCTAAGCTGACAGCTACAGCTTCTTATAATTTAATGTTGATTAAACACAGCCATATGTTAGAATTATATAAAGACTGACCAGTCCTGTCTCCAAAGAGTTTATAAGCTAGGATGAATAAAGTGCATACACACACACATTTGAAGGACAATAAAAGAAAGCACTTATTCTACACCATGAATAGCCAGAAAAATGAGAAATTCTACTCCATTATACATGATGCATCAAAGTGCATTCTCTTGTTATGTATAACTAATTAAAACAAATTTACAATTTTAAAAAGAATTAAGCTATGAATAAAATTAAGATTAACATTTAACAATAATGTTCTTAGCATCAGTGGTCTCTGTGTATAACAAATGGGGATTATTTTCCTCCATAATTTCAAAAAACTTTCATTCTAAAAAGAACAAAAAGCTTTCTTTGAAGGACTGGTGCTGGTTAGGCTTGTCTAGGTAGGAGGTAGGGCTGCACTGGAGCTTTCTGCCACATTCCCGTGTCCTGCTGGATTGACATCCCTTAATAATACAGTTGATTAACTTATAGATTGTTTGATTTATTGATTCATACAGCAAACAGTTTTGTATATATACTACATAGTAGGCCCTGGAAATCCAATGAATAAGAAGCCATAGCTTTTTTTATCCATAGGAGTTCTCAGGTTTGTGGGAAAGACAAATATATGGACTCACAGGTTGTATTAAAGTTCTGAGTTATGACAAAAGTATAACTGTGCTCAAAGAAACCTAAATGGCTGAGCTATTAAGTCTGTTTAGGGGAATTAGAATATTTAATAAAAGTGACATGAGAATTAACCATTGGAGTTTATAGGTCTGGAATTATATACACCTACGTGCAATCTGGACTTACATATGTGTACATATGCATATACACACATATGTATGTACACATACACAACAATAATGCCCTTTCCCTGCCCCCTTGTGTACTTACTAACATTTATGGGTAACAGAGACCTTTGGGAGGGGAAATGAAAACAAACCTCAAATATATCAACAACAGGGGTTCAGATATAGATTGTCTCAGAGGTCACACTTCATGTGTGAGTGGTTTCTCCTAGAAGTTAAATTTAAGAGCACTACCAGAATCCTTGCGAGAGAGGTCACCAGAAGAAAAGGAGCCAGGCATGAGCAGATAGATTCATGATCACCTGGGACTCAGGAGTGTGACACTTCCATGGTGGCATGCAATCATGTTCCAGTTTGGTCATTTTGGAGACACACAGCCCATTGGGGAGAGAAAGGACATCTATCCGTATGGACACAACTGGCTGCTTCAACTCATTCTCCATACTCTGAAGCTCAAGGAACACACTTTGGGGGCCTCTTAATTTTGTGTGTGTCGCACACACACACAGACAGCTCTCATTGAACCATGGGAACACTGATGTGTTCAGGAAAGACCAGGAAATTTTTTTGCTGTAAGGATCTTTTAAATAGATTTCCTAGTGCATCAAACTAAAGTTTCATTCAGTCACTGTTTTAAAATATATTTTTTATTTGTTTTAATTAGTTATACATGACAATAGAAGGCATTTTGACACATCATAAATAAATGGAGTATAATTTCTCATTCTTCTGGTTGTACATGATGTAGAATTACTCCAGTCATGTAATCATATATGCACATCAGGTCATTCAGTCACTTTTTGGTAAGTTGTATCAAGTTCCTATTATGTGCCAGTGATACAGCCTGGATTTGAATTCCTGTCCTACCACTCACCTTGGGCTACTTGACTTTTCTTTGCTCCAATTGCTTCATCTCTAACATGGGCATGCCAATTGTATTTATGGTATTTTATGCGGATAAAATGAGAGTGTATCCCAGTAGTTATCGATGTTTTCAGGGAAAAACAATCCCATATTTGTGTCTTTTAACCCCCAATTTTTACTATGAAAACATTCAAATATACAGATGCCATTGGTGATGTACTGTGTTACCCAGATCCTCCATTCAGAACAAAGGGTTTCTGCTCCTAGCTGCTAATTGTTGTTTCCACTGCTTACCCACATCATGCCCCTTCCCAGGGCAGCCCATGTTCAATGACTTTTTGATACCCTGGGTTGGTGGCAGAAAGAAAAATAGCCCTTCCCTCTCACCCTACCTTGGGCCAAAGAGGAAAGGCCATCTCAGTCTAACCACCTCACAGATCAGACACATTTTCTGCCCAGTTTTGCTTCTCTTCCATACTCCTTCAGCATTCTCTAAGCCTGCAATTAAATCTCCATCCCAGAGTTAGTTATCTTCCCAGAGAACTTGACTGGTGGCAACAGAAAAGTGCAAAGAATAATACGGTAATCACTCACAGATTCTCCACTCAAAGTCAATAATTCCTAACATCTTGTCAAAGCTTTTGCTTCCTCCCCACTTCTCTCTCTCTCTCTCTCTCTTTCTCTCTCTTTCTTCTTCTCTTACTTTCCTGATGAATCATTTTTAAAATAAGCTGCAAAGAACATGAGACTTTACCCTTAAATACTTGAATATGTTTATCCTAAGAATAATGACATTTTCCTCCAAATCAAAACATCATCATCATAATAATTCTTTGTAATTATATTTAAGTCAGCACAACTATTCAAAAATGTGTTCTGTAGTTATTTATTTTTGAACTAGGACTCAAACAAGGCTCATAAACTGTGCTTGGTTGTTCTGAGTCTTTAGTCTCTTTAAATCTAGTTTTTTTTGTTTTTGTTTTTGTTTTTTAATGAGTTCTTGAAGAGTCAGGACAGTTTTCTCACAGAATATCCCACACTCAGGATTGGTCTGCTCTTACATGCCATTTAACTTTTTCTTAGAGCTAGTGTGCACTTTATGCCCCACACCATCAGTTACCCTGGTATCTTTATCAGGCTGTCCCATCACAAATGGTGCCAACCTGATCCCATGGTTAAGATGGTAACCCCTAAATTACTGTATCATGAAGGTCTATGTTCTTTTTCATTAATTACTAATTAAAATGTAGATGGATGCTTTGCTATGGGCAAATATTTTCTGCTCCCCAACAATCTTCCAGTTCATGATTTTAGGGTTCAAGGTCTTTGCCTAAAACAATTATTATATTGAGGGCTAAAAATAGTGATTTCCTAATTCTATCATACATTCTACTTTTATTAGCTGGAATTCTTTTATAAAGGAGGATTTTCCTGCCCATGCCTTTTGTTGTTCTAGGACAGAATCCAGGACTCTCACAAGCTAGGAAAGTGTTCTACCACTGAACTATAACCCCAGGCCCCCTATTTCTCTCTTCTTCTTCATGTTGACTATATCTGAATACATGATATATATTTTTTTAAATTTTGATTTGGCCAGTGTGGGCCCCTTCAAAGTGGTCTCTTTTTGCATGAACCCATTTGTCTTTGAGTACTTCCTCACCTTTCTGGTACCAGGTATTCTGTTTACCTAGTAAGTTTCACTTCCCCAGTCCTTGAATCAATCAGTTTATTTTTTTTTTAAAAGAGCCTTGATTCCTTTTAGTAGGAATGATACTTAGAATCCAAGATCCAGTAACTAGTTATGCTTATGCTACTGACAAGAAAATACCTTTTAAGAATTAAATCTTAAGATGACCAAAAGTCAAATATCTTCTATTACAGCTTTACTTTGAAGCTAGGAGCTCAGATCTCACCCCTGTTCCTAGAATTCCACCACAGGAGAAGTGAGACAATGAACAACTTTTGCTTCTTAAACTATAACTGTTTTCAGGGACAATATCCATGTCCCATTTTCTAAAAATGAGGATCCCATTATTGCGCTCCAGGGATCAGAGAAGGTTTGTTTTCATCTTAAGTAGAAAGCATTTATTCATTGAAATTGATGAATACCAAGTTGAACAGAAGAGAGATTTCAATTAAGAGGTTTCTGATTCTGGAAAATTCTCCTACATTTAAAAAAATACAATGACATCCACCAACAAATTTTTCCTTTGTTTTGATATTGATTTTTCTTTTTTTGCTGAGAAATATTGGTGTTTGCATAAAAAAGGGCTTCTTAATATGGATTTTTGTACACAGATTATTTTTTCATCAAGGTACAAAAGGGAATATATATTTTCATAGCAATGAAAAAAGTGTTCTTTTCCTGATAATTGAGGCTCCAGAAATATGAGAAATTATACCCTGTTCTTTTGTGACAAGAAGCAGAGCACCAGGACTCCCATTACTGTTTTACTTAGAAGCACTGAGTCATATGAATGAACACTTTATTAGAGACAATTAAGCTGTGAAGCTGTTATGGAAAAAAAGGAAGACAGAGCAGTCCAGAGACTATCTTGTACCATTCAAATCCTCAGTGACATTACAGAAAGCACTCAGAGTCATCTGTGACTCTGAGCACTTGTCACCATTTTATAACCTTCTTGAAATACATGGACTTTCTGAGCAATAACTCAGGTACAATGATTTCTATTCTCTATCAGAACAAAAAGCAAAACAAAACAAAAACAAAAAAACTCAACACATAGAGAGCCAGCATAGTGCTAAGCACTATGATACACGCAAAATCTTCCCTTCAGAATCAGACGGCCTAGTCCACATACATATTACATGGGCATATTAAAATGTACATGATAAAACAAGGTCCAGAGTCAGCACAATGTAGAAGGAGCACTGACACAGGAGTCCAGAGACCAAGGTTCTAGTCCCAACTCAGAAACAAACAAAAATACCTGCTATATCATTATGTAACCTTGGGTTGGTCACTTTACCTTTCAAGTGGTCTTAAACTGCTTAAGACCATGCTTTCTCTTCGGTCTATTCTAATGCCTGGTGCCCACATTCTGTAGTGCTTTGATGAATGGACTTAGTGAGCTGAACAGAGCCTCACCCATGATAAACATTCCGTAAGTATTTTGTGACTGACTATTCATATCTGGGACTGGAATCTCAAATGAGGGGGACAAGTGGTAGGCACAGTAGAACTTAAAAGGTATGAGAAATATCATGGCCTGTGCTCATGACCTCCGGCCCAAACCACCAGGAGCATAGCTGCAGAAGAACAGGCTGGGTTTACTATTCATTTTAGCAAGAAAGGAGACTCCATGGAGAATTATGGAGCAGCCCCAAAAGTTCTTAGAAAGGATAAATTGTAGGATTTTAACTTGTATTGGTGATTTGGGGGACAGTTTATGGATGTGGTGTTTTGCTTCAATTAGATGCTGTCAAGAAGTGGGAATATTTCAATGAGCAGGTATCTTAATAAATTTTATGTTGAAATGAGAAGACTAGACCCAGGCTGAAGCTGTCACTGATACAAGTAGTGGCCACTTATGTGAGAAGAATGGGAAATATTTGGTCATTTTTGCAGTTGGACAATGTTCATATTTTGCCTGGGTTCAGGCTTGACTATGGCATGGTCTGTTTTTATTTTGCTATAGTGGTCCCAGAGGGGCCTTGTCTGATGCTGATATTATGGTGAAAGTCTTCATGTCCAACCGGAGAGCAGCATGGCCTCACCAGTAGTACCAGGTCAGCTGGGGAGTGGACTGTGTGCTCTTCCTCACTTGGGGGCAGTGCTCACATTCTTCCTGCAATAGCATGTGCAGGGCACCCTGATGCATTTCGTGTTGCAACATTCATAGCACAACTGCTCAATGTTGGATGGGAAAGGAGATGAACATTAGTAACTGATTCCTACATCCTCTCCTTTTGCTTTTTTGTGTAGGAATCAAACATATCTACTTCTTATTTCTCAGATTTATGTGTTAGTTTAAATAAACACCAGAGATTGACAACAGTCTCTGAATCCTAACTCTAAATTTCTTGGAGAGGGAATATGATCTACCTGCTTATGTCAGATGACTACACGGGTCTAATAAATTTTGACGAGGCAGAAGAACTGTGCAAGACAAGTTTTGTTTGCCAGGCTTCCTCTGTAAAGGTGGGTTGTCCTTAGAGAATGAAGTCATATGCTGGACTTTGCTTAATGCAGGGACAATTTACCCAGGGGACACATTAGGTCTCTCAGTAATAGGTCAAAATAACAATAAAGGAAACACCTTGCCTGGCTTTAATGCTTTACAGAATCAAAGCTTTTCCATGATTATTTTTAACTCCTCCAACTACCCTGTGAAACTGGTAGTTTCACTACTTGTTTTCACTTACAAGCGAAGAAGGTGAGGGTCAGAGGAATTCAGAGATTTGCCTAAGCCTTTACCAGCTATTAGCCTCTCATTGAGACTAGAACGAGGCCCCATGATTCCAGGACAGCCGTCCCCACCCACCCATTATGAGAGTGAGACAGTCTTTCCCACACCCTGGGGCACAGTAAAGAGGGATCATCGGGAATTTGTCCTAAGTGAAATAGCTAGTAAAAGGCAGAGCCAGGTTTCCACTCATTTGTCTGATTATAAGCCCAGTGTAGAAGTAGTGACAGACTAGCAGAGTGGAAGTAGGGGCAATTGGCAGTCATATAGAGAATGAACTGCTTTTCCATTCTCTAGAAGGGAGAGAGGTGGTAGAAAAGGCAAGAAGGATACATAAGACTTAAAGGAGGTATTTCTGATGTATGGAGGGCTTTGATAAAGCATAGGAACACTTCCTGGAGACAGAAAACCTATGAAGCTGAGGGCATACGGATAGGAATGGAGGGAAAGGAAGCCAGGATGATGAAGTTCAATCCAGTGTCATGTCAGCCATATAAACTCCCCTCCCACAGTCCCATCTTTTATGCAAGGATTAAAGTGACTATGTTACTTAGGGGAGTAGGAAGAACAACAAAATTATGGTTGAAAGTCCCCTCCAGTCTTTCAGCTGTATGATCTATGATTTTAATAAGCTCCACAATTCCAGGAGACCCTATAAAATTATCGCTGGCGCTGCACTCTCTCCAGTTCCCAAGGGTGGCAGCAGTTGTGCATTGGATTCATTTTATGGATTTGGTTCTTTTGAACAGGGCTATACTGGGGGAAATGCCCTGCAGGGTATGGTTCTGCAGCCATTAGCGTGAGTCACAGTGGCTGCCTCACTGTCACCAAGATTCTAACCAGATCCAGGTCTCCACCTGGGTTCCTGTGATCTTCCAATGGGTGTTTAGAGGAATGACAAGCCAGTGAGGGAACCCCTAGATTTAGAGCAGGTAGATTCCAAAGAGAATCAAAGCATTTGGGGAAGTTTGGTATAAGAAAGTAAGAGCCTTCAGTAGGATGAAGGATACATTTAGTAGTGCTTAGAATTTTTTTTTCTCTTCATGCTTCTGTTTAAAATAATAATAATAATAAAGAGGCAATTTGCTATATTTTTGGTTTGTCACTCTGGGAGCCAGAGCTAATTTTCAAGGATTAGTAAATTAATCTGTTCAGTTCTGGCCTTGAGTCAGGTCACAGATATTCCCTGGCTGCTGAGAGAGGAGAGCCTTGGACTTGGTAGGTGGGAGGGACTTAAAGGAGAGGCAGGAGGTAATTACTGTAGGTCTCAGACAGCACCCGCCTTGTTGGAAAGTGTTAGGGAAAGGCCCTGCCTCCCAACCCCTGGGCTACCACAGTCCTTGGTGGGAAGGCAGGTGAGCACACTCTGGAGAGTCTGTGGTCTGTTGGTAGCACACTGGTCACACAGCACAAGGCTGATCAATGGACGGACAACTCCACCCAAGTGATGCCCCGTCCTGCCCCTTAGTGCTCTCAGGCAAATGTTTATCATTTGTCTCTGGTACTCTCCTACCCCTCTGCTCGGCTCTCTCCCTTGCTTTCTGTAACTTGCGCACACCTGCAGGCACGGTATGTTTCCCCATCTATTTTCTCCCATCTTCAGTCATTCTCTGTAGAGCCACTCCCACACTGCGGAGGACTTCAAGAGGGAAAAACTGTACAGTCACATTTTGGCCCCTGCACCCTCAGTCTTGCCCTGCTGGTCTGGAGTCAGACCCCTGAGTGCTTTGTCCCTTAGGATCTCAGTCCCCTTTCTTCTGCTGCTGTAGCGTATGCTTTGCATTCCATTCAGCTTGTCCTCCCCTATTACAAGTCCACAGGCTTGGTCCCTTATGCTGAAAGTTAGAGGCTAGTTTTGCATGGTGTGAGGAGATTTTACATCTCACATTACTGCATAGTCCTCCAACCTCCAGGTTACTGTTCGCCTGCCATCCTAGGTGACAGTAGGAACTCTGACCCTGATAAAGCTCCTTTTTGGATGTCTGACCAACTTCTTCACACCCTGGGTGCTTTATTAACAAACATGAAAACTTTGCTGAGGATCTCAGGTCCTGACTGCTTCACAGGTGTCTTATGCTACCCCTGACTGACCCAGAAGTGGGGGGACAGGGCTCAGGCAGGGTGTTAGGCCTTGGGTAAGCACCTACACTCACCTTCATTCACAGAGAAATCATAATTATTTCTGGAATCCTTTCCCACAGCCCTCAGAAGAGCTCCTTCCTAAATAGGGCTACAGTTTTTCCCTCAAAAGGAATTTAAAATGAGATGTCATTGTTCCCCAGTCTCAGACCTACTTTTTGCCTCATGATTGTAATCATGTAGACAGAAGTTGTTGCCACTTTCTTCATCCCAAGTTAGCTATTGAAACAGTATTTGCCTGATAATTTTTCTTTTAACACATAAAATACAACGTATCTCTTTCCACTGACATTTGAGGTTTTAGGTTTCTGTGGGATTACAAAAAGCAGATGTGCTACAACTTATAAAAAGAATAGGGTTAGTAGAATATGTGTGTGCGCGCGTGTGTGTGTGTGTGTGTGTGTGTGTGTGTGTCCTTATTCTCCTGCTATAAAACTTATCCTGAACTTGCGGCAAGGCTTCCAAAGCACAAAAAGGTGATCTTGCCTGGTTTTGTCTAATGGCCCTGAAGAGAATTCAAAGACTAAATTGGGCCTGAGTGAATGACATAAGGGTGTGATAAATAATGGGAACTCCTCTAGAAAGAACCAAAGAGAGGATGCCTAGTGTCAAACTGCTGGTCACTTCCACTGTGCTTACTGTGGAAAGTTTTTGATCCTTAACATTAAGATCACATCCTGGGTGGCCATTGTTTTCTGATAGCCCACATTCTTCAGATAGCTAACAAATCAGCTGAGTGCTGAATTTATGAGACAGTAGAGGACAGAAATTATTTCAAGTGTCAGGCCAAGGAAATCAGAGGGTACAATCTACTCTCAGCCAGGTCAGTTACAGGGATGGCTCTTCCTTCCCTTATCCTTTTTGTCAATTTTCCCAGCATGGACTTTGGTAAGACTAACCTAACAATTTCTGAACCCACTGCCTAAGATTTTTACCTTAATACTTGGGGAAGCACTTTATATTCTTTAATGAATCCCATGTCACCTTCTATGTTCTAGGAAGGTGCTACCTTCTTTTTAGCTGGGGTCCACCAGTATTTATCACTTGTTTGAAAGAATAAAGACCCTTAAGCATAAAGCCTGAAGTCCATGTACACAAAGATGGCTCATAGACAGCGCCAGAGAAGCAAGGATGAGATGGAGCTGGAATATCACACACTTCATCAGTGCAGCACTCTGGGGACTAAACTCCAAGCACTCATACCTTGGAAAAGCCACCATAAATATTTAGTGGGCTGATAATCGAGGAAGGGTTGATGGAGAACAGAGGCAGTAAATTCTACTCTAAGGCATATGAGAAATATTTTTCTTGGTTGAAAAAATTTATGAGTACTGTGGGGGTAGCGGAGATGAGGAGTGAAGAATTGAGCTCATGTTTTGTCATGATATTTATTTTCAGGACTTGAATTTACTCCAGAGTGTTTCTGCCCACTGCAGCATTGTGTGCATGGGCGTGTGTGTAATCATCAGTCCTGCTCCTAGCCTGTGAAAACAAAATACAATTCTGTGAATTCCCCAGTCCTGGTTATATTTCAACGTTTGATTCATTTTTGATTTTGCATTGTTCTCTTTTCGAGTCATCCATGTAAAGGTATCTAACACAGCATTTTCTTTCACAGTGCAAAATGGCGTATCTGTCTCTTTTTGCAAAACTCTGGGAAGGTCAGTTGGTGATCAAAGAGACAGCATTAATCTGGCCCAGGAGGTCAGGCAGAGCCCTCATGCTAGCATGAAGCCAAGCTGTGTCACTCCTCCAGTGCTGCTTATAGACAGCCACTAGGGAAGAACCAATTTAGTCTAAATGATATGATTGAATTGTTAGCCAAGAAGTTCTAGAAAAGGTGAGAGTTATCCATAACTCAGATCTTCCTCCAAAATATCTTTATTGTCTGATAAATATCAACATTGGTCAGAACCTATCTGAAGAGCCCAATGTTTCCCAAGGATGTTCAAGACAATTCTTGAACAAGATGTCCTAAAATAAAGGCACTCTGTACCATGAAGCTGGGAAGCACTGCACATGATAACCCTTCTGGGAGACAGGGTGCCCACAGGAGAATGTGCAAGCTCTGGGATGCCCTGAAGCAAAAACCATTGTCCAATTTTATTTAACCCAGAATTTCTCAAACTAATTAGATTAACTCTTATTAAAGTTTTCCTGCAATTCTCCAATAAGCAGGCCTGCACCAGCCAGACCTAATTCTGGGGAGTTCCAAGGACAGGTTGCTGCCCTCAAACTCCCATGCCATTGCTTGTACTGTTTCCCATGTTTTGAAGGGGGATTTCTTCCCTCTCTTCTCAGTCCATCTTGTTAATTCCTACTATTTCTTTAAGATAGGAAACAATCAAGAATGTGACGAGAAAGCCTACAGAATGGGAGAAAATATTTGCCACCCACCTCAGAGCATTAATCTTCAAGATATACAAAGAACTAAAAAAAAAAAAATCAACTCCCAAAAAACAAATAGCCCAATCAATAAAGGGACTAAGGAACTGAACAGGCACTTCACAGAAGAAATACGAATGGCCAACAAATATATGAAAAAATGTTCAACATCTCTAGCAATTAGAGAAATGCAAATCAAAACTACACTGAGATTCTATCTCACTTCAGGCAGAAAGGTAATTATCAAGAATACAAATAACAATAAATGTTGGCAAGGATATGGGGAAAAGGGTACACTCTTACATTGCTGGTAGCATTGAAAATTAGTGCAACCACTCTGGAAAGTAGTATAGAAATTCCTCAGAAAACTTGGAATGGAACCACCATTTGACCCAGCTATCCTACTCCTTGGTATTTACCCAAAGGACTAAAAATCAGCATACTACAGTGACACAGCCACATCAATGTTTATAGCAGTTCAATTCACAATTGCTAAACTATGGAACCAACCTACGTGCCCTTCAACAGATGAAAGAATAAAGATAATGTGGTATAAATACACAATGGCCTATTAGCTACAAAGAAGAAAGAAATTATGGCATTTGTTGGTGTAAATGGATGGAACTGGAGACTATCATGCTAAATGAAATAAGCCAATCCCAAAAAATCAAAGGCTGAATGTTCTCTGTGATATGTGGATACAAACACACAATAAGTGGAAGGAGGGTAGAAAAGAAGTTCATTGGATTAGACCAAGGGGAATGAAGGGAAGGGATGGGGAGGTGAATAGGAAAGACATTAGAATGAATCAGACATAACTTTCCTATGTTCATTCGTGAATACACGACCAGTGAAACTCCACATCATGTACAACTATAAGAATGGGATCCTAATTAGAATAACTTATACTCCATGTATGTCAAAATACACTCTATTGTCATATATATATACCTAAAAGGAACAACAACAACAAAGAAAGATCCAACGGTGGGTCATCCCCTCTGGGAAGATTTCCTTGATTCCCTGGTCTGATTGAAACTATTTTCTATACACCCTACACACATCTGCATTCCACACACACAGAGGAAATTTGAGATTATAAATTTATGACTACATACCTCCTATTAAAGCTTCTTGAGGATAGAAAACATATTTACTCTTCTTGGATTTTTCAGGGTCTTTCATAGCACTGAGGCACATTATTGCTATATACAGTGTATAAAGAATATAAAGGAGAATTCATGGGGTGATATGTGTGAAGCATTGAAGCCCATCATCTCCCCAGTGCCTTTCTTGATGGGGAAGGTAGTGGGTGCATTACTCTCCTGGGATTTCACCTTCTTTCCATAAAGTTTCAACCCCTTCCTCTCTGGGTGGTGAAAGGATTATGGAAGAGGTCTGAGTAATATGGCTCTTGTCATCTCTCATTTACTGAAGCTCTATCTGTCACCAAATGACAAAACACATCAGAACCTATATTTTCTAACAGGATCTTTGGATGATTTGCATACAATTGAAGCTGGAGAAGTATTGCTTTCACACACAGTGAGTCTAGAACTGTCTTTATGAGCTGGGTGTCCCTCCAAAGATGTCAGTAGAAGAGCCACACGGGATATAAAGAAGACTATCTAAAAAGAAGATCAAAGGATTTTACAGGTAATAGAAATAATTAAAATGTGCCATTGTTTCATCCTGCCTGGAACTATTACCTGGCACTAGGTGCTTTTAAATGTATTGGCTAACTTAATTCTCCCATGGACACCCAACTGTAAACAAATGGAATATATAGGAAAATTACCTCACTTGGAGTCTGACCCATTAAAAGAAACCTTTAATTTCAAAATAATTATAGACTCACAGAGAATCACTAAGGCAGCACAGAGTCCCATGTACCCTTCCTCCAACTTCCTCCAATGGCAGCATTTTACATAACTAATCAGGAAGTCGACATTAGTACTATCTGTAGAACTTTAACCAGTTTTTTAAAAGTTTTTTTAAATTTTTATTGATTTTTTATTTGTTCTAATTTGTTGTATGTGACATTTATACATGAATGCATACATACAGAATACATTTATACATTTTGATAGGTCATACATAAATGGAGTGTAATCTCTTATTTTTTCTGATTATACATATTGTAGGATCACATCAGTCATGCAGTCATATATGTACATGAGGTAATAATGTCTGTTTTACTCTACTATCCTATCCCCATACCCCTTCCACTCCCTTCACTCCCCTCCATCTAATATAAAGTAACTCTATTCTTCCCTATCCTCTCCCCCCTTATTGTTAATTAGCATCCTCATATCAGAGAAAACAAGTAGCCTTTAGTTTTAGGGGTTTGGCTTATTTCACTTAGCATGATATTCTCTAACTCCATCCATTTACCAACGAATGCCAGAATTGCATTCTTCCTTAAATCTGAGTAATAGTGTGTGTGTGTGTGTGTGTGTATGTGTGTGTGACATTTTCTTTATCCATTCATCTGTTGAAGGGCATCTAGGTTGGTTCCTTATTAGCTATGATGAAGGTTGTGGGCAGCCATTCTTATTTAGCAGAATTAGGTTGAGCCATGTGATGCAGAGGCCTGGTTTCTAGGAACTGCTGGAGGCATGTGGCACTCTGTGGGAGTGGTTCCCTGTCTCCTTCTGGAATTTTCCCTTAAGAGAATGGCTCCCCTAATTCCACCCTATCCTATCCATCACAGAAGAAGGTCCTCCTGGTCCTTGCCCCTTTACCTGTCTGTCTATAAATAAAAAAGAGTTGGGCAAGTTCTTGTTGTAAGAGGCCAGAGCTGGTATGGCCATACCTGTCATGTCCCCTCTCATTTAAAAAGAGTATTGACTCTTGTGTATTTATTGAGTAGACAAGTTTTTGGGTTAATAGAAAAACTGCCAACATCCTCCTCCAGCAGTTAACCCTTTCCTCCTGCATGCGGGATGTGGAAGAGAGGACCCCCATAGAAGGTGAATTGAGCTGCTATAAACATTAAAGTGGCTTCGTCACTATAGTATGCTGATTTTAAGTCCTTTGGGTATAAACCGAGAAGTGGGATAAGTGGGTCAAATGGTTGTTCCATTCCAAGTTTTCTGAGGAGTCTTCATACTGCTTTCCATAATGGTGACACCATTTTGCACTCCCATCAGCAGTGTAAGAGTGAACCTTTTTCCCCACATCCTCACCAATATTTATTGTTGCTTGTATTCTTGATAATTGCCATTCTGATTGGAGTAAGATGAAATCTTAGAGTAGTTTTGATTTGCATTTCTCTAATTGCTAGAGATGATGAAAATTTTTTCATATATTTGTTGATTGATTGCATTTATTCTGTGAAGTGTGGGTTCATTTCCTTTACCCATTTACTGACTGGGTTATTTGGTTTTTTGGTGTTGTTTTTTGAGTTATTTATATATCCTGGAGATTAATGCTTTATCTGAGGTGCATGTTTGAAGATTTTCTCCCAATCTGTAGGCTATTGATTATTTCTTTTGCTGAGAAGAAGCTTTTTAGTTTGAGTCCATCCCATTTATTGATTCTTGATTTAACTTCTTGTGCTTTAGGGGTCTTGTTAAGGAAGTCAGATCCTAGGCTGACATAGTGAAGATTTGGGCCTACTTTTTTTTATAGTAGTTGCAGGGTCTCTGTTCTAGTGCTTACGTCTTTGATCCACTTTGAGTTGAGTTTCATGCAGGGTGGAAGATAAAAGCTTAATTTCATTTTGTTACATATAGCTTTCCAGTTTTCCCAGTACCATTTGTTGAATAGGCTATCTTTTCTCCAGTGAATGTTTTGGCACCTTTGTCCAGTGTGAGATAACTATATTTATGTGGATTTGTCTGTGTCTTCTGTTCTGTACCATTGGTCTGCATGTCTGGTTTGGTGCTAATACCATTGCTGTTTTTATTACTATAGCTCTGTAGTATAGTTTGAGGTCTGGTATTGTGATGCCTCCTGCTTTACTTTTCTTGCTAAGGATTGCTTAGACTATTCTGGGTCTCTTATTTTTCCAAATGAATTTCATAATGGCCTTTTCTAGTTCTATGAAGAACATTATTGGGATTTTAATAGGAATTGCATTATTGCATAATGCTTTTTGTAGAATGACCATTTTGACAATATCAGTTCTGCCTATCCAGGAGCATGGGAGGTCTTTCCATCTTCTAAGATCTTCAATTTCTTTTTTTAGTGTTCTGTGGTTTCATTATAGAGGTCTTTCACCTCTTTTGTTAGATTGATTCCCAAGTATTTTATTTTTTTTGAGGTGATTGTGAATGGGGTAGTGTTCTTTATTTCTCTTTCAGTGGATTCATTTCTGATGTATAGGAATGCATTTGACTTATGATATTGATTTTATATCCTGCTACTTTGCTGAATTCATTTATTAGTTCTAGAAGATTTTTTTATGGAAATTTTTGGCTCTTCCAAGTATAGAATCATGTCATTGGCAAATAGTGATAGTTTGAGTTCTTCTTTACCTATTTGTATACCTTTAATTTCTTTCTTCTAATTGTTCTGGCTAGAGTTTCAAGGACAATGTTGAATAGAAGTGGTGAAATAGGGCATCCCTGTCTTGTTCCAGTATTTAGAGGGAATGTTTTCAATTTTTTTCCATTTAGAATTAAAGCTGGCCTTGGGTTTAGCATATATGGTTTTTACAATATTGAGGTATGTTCCTACTATCCCTAGTTTTTCTAGTGTTTTGAACATGAAGGGGTGTTGTATTTTGTCAAATGCTTTTTCTGCATCTATTGAGATGATCATATGATTCTTGTTTTTAAGTCTATTGATACAATGAATTATGTTTATTGATTTCCATATGTTGAACCAAGCCTCTATTCCCTGGGATGAACTCCACTTGATCGTAGTGCACTATCTTTTTAATGTTTTTGTAAGCAATTTGCCAGAATTTTATTGAGAATTTTTGCATCAATGGTCATCAGGGATATTGGTCTAAAGTTTTCTTTCCTTGAACTGCCTTTTCCTGTTTTTGGTATCAGGGTGATATTAGCCTCATAGAATGAGTTTGAAAGGGTTCCCTCCTTTTCTATTTCATGGAATAATTTGAGGAGTATTGGAGTTAATTCTTCTTTGAAGGTCTTGTAGAACTTGGCTGAGAATCCATCTGGTCCTAGGTTTCTTAATTTCTACCAGTTTTTATGTGTCCTCAAGGTGCATGTGTGTATGTGTTGCTCTTTGTACTTTTGCTGCATGTGTAGATTTGTGTAATCACACACACAACTGCTTACCAACACTAAGGATCTCCCCCATGCTACCCCTTTATAGTTCTGACCCATTTTTGAAAGGATAGTTGGCAGTGGTACCATATGTTTAGGTGACAGCTAGCTGCCAACAGCATGGCATCTTTCAGATACCACCACTCAGATGGTGGTGGTACTGCAGCCAGCTAGGAGGGAGTGCTGCCTACAGCTCCCCTGACATCAAGAGTGTTAACAAGAGGTTTAATGCCAAAAGCCCAGGCAACACTTCTGGCAGTGCAGGTAGCAGCCAGGTTACCTCCCTCTGCTCCTCTCACAAAAGACTTTCATGCTTCTGATGTCCTGAGATTCCAAGGAAAATTGGTCCATCTGGGTGGAAGGTTTTTCTATGTGCCTGATGCAACAATCCTTCCCTAGATCCTACTGTATTACCTGCTGCCACTGATTGCTGCTCAGGTAGTTGACGTCTTTGCTTATTCAGATCAACAACTGAAGAATGAGGTGAAAAGCCAGTCCCTAGCTGCTTGGCCTTTAAGGAATTAGAAGCTGGAGGAGGGATCTTCCATTCTCCAGTATGACTTGGCCCCATGTGGGTTAGTAGTAATCACAGTAACGGCTTCATGAATCAGGTATTGTGCTAAACACCTTATTTTACTATCTCATTTGGTCTTCAATTCTAAGCTATCTCATCCTACAGCCTGCTTTCCATGACCATTTTCTATACTACCTCTCCAGGCACCTAATAATTGAGAAGTCTTTATCAATACCTTTATCACATTTATGTTTTTAATAATACATGATCCTTTCTCTTCCCCTTTCAAATTCACCTTTTGGGCATGCCCCACCATGCTTCATGACTTTTGAACTCTAATTGTATTTAATCACTTGGTCCTTATAGAAGGATAAGAGCAGAGGTCAGTCTGGAACATGGCAGCATTCATGATGGGCATGTGAAATACTTGTGTTTATAGAACATTTCCACATCAAGGCTCTCCTCTGGTTCTTACAGAAACTTAGCTACTTGTATGGCCATGGAACTTGTGTTTAGAAAGTTCCCTGTCAGCTAGAAGTCTTCTGGCTCTAAATCAAATGTTGGTTTTATCCTGCCATGCTCATAGTCACCAAGTACTCAGGAAGAGGAGGAACCATGGTGGTGATGATGGTGATGATGATGATGATGAGCCTGTTGCTACTACTACTATAAAACATGAGCTCCAGAGCCCTTGACTTGAATTGAAAATAATCACTTTCAGTTATGTGAAACACAAATTTTTCTACTATTTAAATGAGGTTGTGGCATTTTATGACACTTGCCATATAAATTGTCCTAATTAATGTTAATACATTTCACCTGCATAGCAACTGTAGAAAAGAGGCAGGGTAGGTAAGTAAAGGAGTCAACTAATATATCATCTAGACTGGACCCTTTTGAGAGTAATTGGAAGCCCTAGGAATAATTACATCAGGGCAACAGGTATAATTTCATGCTGTTCCTAGCTAAGAACTGTCTGTGTACATGGAAATCAAGGTTCAGAGAGTTTAGACATCTTGTCCATGGTCACACATGTGCTGAGTGATGATGTGTGGATTTGGACTGAGAGGAAACTGACAGACTGCAGAGCATGAACTTCATCCACTATGCTAGGCTATATGTTTCAATGCAGATTTGAGACTACAACTTCTGCTGCTATCTATCAATAGAGATGGGGCCCTTTGATGGGCAAGAGACAGGCATGATTTCCTGAAAAGGCAGTTAGGAACCATAAAGTACCTCACTACCAATCTCACAGCATGGCCTAGAATTGCTGGCTGTCTGTGGAGGGTGCAGAAGCCAGAGCAGCTCCTTGGCTCACACTGACTCTCCCTTTCCTCCCTCTTGGAAGCACTACTATATATGAATTGCTTCCCGACAGAGTGGAGTCAGGTTCCACAGATGATGTCATGTGCAAAGAATTTTAAAACTCACTTTGTAAAGCACAATTTTCCGATCTTTTAAGTAAAATATATTACAAGAGCACTTTAAGTATCACATGGGGCCTTCACTGTGGCTAAGCTGATGTCCCTGTTCCTTGTATGACACCTACATTCCCATCTCCCTTCATCGTCACTCCTCTGCCTTGCCCTGGGCTAGAGAATGCGCAATTCTTGCTCCTTCTCTGCTCTCAGCATTGGCATAGGCTGTCACTTCTACCTTCAATATCTCCTTTCTACAACACTCCACACAACCTGGAAAACTATATATCCTTTAACTCAAATGTCACCACCTCCAAAAAGATTTCCCTGACCTGACTACAAAGAAGTATGTGTTTCCTCTCCACATCCATAGTATCTCACTTAAATCTCTAACCTATCCCTAAGTAAATTGTTATCATTGTTTGTTCTTTAAAACAGCCTAAGTTGCTGAGGCTGGCTTCAGAACCTGTGATTGTCCTGCCTCAGCCTCCTGAGCCACTGGGATTTCAGGCATGCACCACCACACCTGGCCATTGTTTGTTCTTAAGACTACTTAATCCACTAGACCATGAGGCAGAGAGAGCAGAGACTTGAGTTCTGGCTGTCCTGGCATCCCCAGTCTCAGCACACAAAGGACACTTAACGAATGTACAGTGAATGAATGAACACTATGACCAAGAGCACTTTATCCTGTGCTATGTTAGTCTTATGGCCTCTATATCTAAAGGAAGAAGGAGGAAACACTCACTCATCACTGAACACATTCAGTACCTGGAGAGAGTTCAGAGAATGTTCACTTCATGAATGAATAAACAATCCATACGACAGTTTGAGAAGTAGGTAGTAGTAATGCCATTTTACAAATGACACTTCAGAGAATTGTAATAGACGTCCAAGGTCAAAATGATAGTATGGGTGGCATCAGGTTTGAACTCTGTCTTGATTCAAGGCCTATGTGTTCATTACAAGCCCAAAGGGAAAAAACTACAGCCCTAGACAGGCCTCCAGGCTGAGATGAGAGGCTCTGGCCTCTACCACCAGTAGTCTCTCCTCTGTCCCTTGACTTTCTGTCCTGCAGGGGTCCCCTGGTGGGCTCTTGGGAGTTCTGTGGGGTATTTCCCTCTAGAACCTCTGAGGTCCTTCCCCAGCACCCTCCAATGGACACATGTGCTTCCCCTTACCTGGTGCCCCTAGTCCTCCTTGAAGTGATCCTGCCTGTGGCCCATTCCTTCAAACCTCAGCTCTTAGAAGTAAACACACAGGATCAGTTCTCCTGGTTAATAGATGTCTTCCTTTTCACAAGTTGACATATTTCTATTTATGGCTCTTTTTCCTGTAGACTGAAAATTCACATATAATAGATATAATAGTGGGAATTCCAGGAGGCAGTTTGTAGTGAAGGGAAAAAAAGAGTCTAGACTGAGGGGACCTTAAAAACTTAACCACATGTAACTTATCACTTTAGTGGCTTCTCGAACACACCTCTCTCTCTCTCTCTCTCTCACACACACACACACACGCACCCACGCACACACGCGCATGCACACATGCACATCCCCTCCCCCTCTCCCCACACATGAAATATCACCCCCAGTCAGTAGCATGTTCTTAGGATCTTTGTTCTATCCCTGCCAACCCAAGGACCCAAGAGTCAGAGAATGAGGAACAGAGGTAAATTAACAAAAATAGGAGACATCTTTGCAAACATCCAAACTACTACAGCAATAACTTGGAAAGAAGCAATATAAAGTCAAGGACAAGTGTATTAACAGGAAGAAGATGCCCTATAAGTGGGAGTGATTTGGGAGAAATCCCTTCACAATGAGCCAGCACTTATTAAGCATCCAATAATACCAGGAACTTCAAAGCTTATTTGATACTTGTGGTGACTATGAGGTGGGTTCTATTGGCATAGCCACTTTATGGATGAAAAAACTAAGGCCAAGAGAGAGTAAGTAGTTTTAACCAGCAAATAAGTGGTATGTGACCCAGCACCCATCCCTATCTGAAATTTTATGTATCTACATGTTTCCTGATCACATCACTTTGTCCTTATTTATAATATCATTATTTGAAGTTGTCTTGTTTCACATTGCTTTATCTGTCCCTATCATCTATTCTTTCTCTCCCAATTCTACTATAAAATGTAAATTCACAGATGGAAAGGCCTGTGTCTTTTCCATTCACTGATGGGGTATCCCTAGATCCATGTGCACACAGTAGGTCCTCAGGAAAGATTTACATGAATGAAATGGTGGAGTAGGAATTTAAAAATAAATCTGTGTTGCTCCAAGGTCCTTAAGCACTATTTTAATTCATCTTCTATCTGACTCAGTGTTTGCTAACCTAGAAAACAAAGGTAAAGACACTATTATGGTTTGGATCTGAAAAGTCCCCCAAAAGCTCATGCATTGAAAGCATGGTCCTAATACAGCAATTTTCAGAGGTGGGGCTTAGGCAATGATTTGATCATGGGGGCTCTGACCTCACTAGTGGATTATGAATTTAATTCATCGATAGCTGAATAGGTTACCTGAGGTGGAGTTAGTTGGAGGAAGTAGGTCTCTGTGGGTGAGCCCGGGAAGGGTTTATCTCATCCCTCCTCCTTCTTCTTGTTCTTTGGCTTCCTGGATGCCATGAGCTGAGAGCATTCCTCTATCACATCCTTCCCATATTATGTTCTGTCTAAGTTCAGGTTGAGAGCAATGGAGCTAACCAACCATGGACTGAATTCTCTCAAACCACAAGCCAAAATAATTCTTTTCTTCTCTAAGTTGTTCTTGTCAGTCATTTTATTCAAGGCAACAAAAACCTGACCAAGATGGATACCTACCTTCCATGGGAGTGATGGTGTTCAAAAATGCCCTAATGCCTTGCCCACAACATTAAAATGACCCACAAAATGATGGCTTTTGTTATTGTTCTCGCCCTTGAACATGTTTTCCATTTGGCAATGCAGACTCCTCTATGCAAAGCAGAACTGGCACTGACCAAGTCCCTTTAGCATAGGCTATTCTGAAAGGAATCCTTTTTATAAGAAATGAAAATATTGGGTTTCTATCAAGCTCTGGGAACAGTCAGAATTCTATGAACTTATTAGAACTTAGGCCAAGTATGGAGTCTGGGACTAGGTCTTGACATTGGGAACCTGCCTGTTCTCAGTCATTACACAGTGTGAATGTCCTAAAGGGCCCCAGGGGACAGCTGCTGCCAACAGGCTTCTTTTACTACAGAATAGTTTTCTCAATGACCAGACTGACTGATGGGCCCACCTGGGGCTTTCCCAGCCTGCTCTTCCCTGGCCCAGGGGCATACCCATAACCAGTGCAGACTCTGCAACCAGATTCCAAAGTTATCAGGCTTAGGAGTACCCCATGTCTAAGTGTGTGCCTCTCTGAGTCACCCCCTCCACCCACTTAAAAGAAATAGTATTATTTTTGCCAACATTTTTTCTTTTAATGCCCTCCACTGACTTCGTACCTGAATTTTCTGATTTGGGGGTGAATTATCTTTACTAACTTTGGCTTTGAAAGAGTTAACTATCAGAAAATTTGGCTCTCCAGGAGATGTTTCAACTCTTTCAAGACCAAGGAGAACTTTCAGTGTTCGGTAGCTAGCTATCCTGCTCATCCAGACAATGCCAGGCCACCCAGGTCAAAGTAGGAGCTCTACTTCCAGGTCAACGAGGAAGTCTCTGGGGAGATGACTCAGCAGAAGGGAGATAAAAGTGTGCACACACTTCCTATATTTAGAGTTTGGGCAATTAAGACATGAAAGTCTTCGACCATGGCTTCTATGGCCATAGCTCCTTCCAGAAAGGAGCATCAGTCTACCTGGTGAGTCCATTTGAGAACAACCACCTAAACAAACAAGGTAATATGGTTCCCAGATCCATAGAAATCAGAGGACAGGGATGCCAGTTTGAACTGGGGTAACTAAGGAAGACTTCATGGAGCTGGGCTCTCCGGTGAAGTGTGGAAGGTGGAGGGGATTTCAGATAAATAAAGAGGAGAGAAGTCCAGATGGGAGGGCAAACATAGGCAAAGGCTCTAAGATGGCAGTATGGGGGTAGAGGAGGACTGGAAACAGTATGTAATTGGGAGGGTGGAGACACTTGGCAAAAAACAAATCTTCATGCAGAATAGTGGTGAGAAATAGGGCTGGAGAAGGACACAGCTGTTTGGCATATGACTCAATAACATTTACTTAACCTAGATTTATTGGTCCTTGAAGGAGAAATGGAATGCTCTGCTTCTTGATGTCTTAGTTATTCAGGTCACAAGGCAGAGATTTTAACACATACCTAGGTTCAAGGAAAGAAATATATTCTCCTTTGTTGGGCATTCTTTTGTCTACCCTTAAATAGTAGTGCATTTCAGAAATCAATCCTTCCTTGACTTCTCCTCTTTCTGAACATCCTCTCAAAGCAATTGCATCCATTCCCAAGCTTTCAACCACTACTCATGTGCTGTGTTTCCAAAGTCTCTATTTTTGTCCCTGGTCCTACTCTTGAGCTTCAGACCCTAAACTTATCTAAATGATAATCATCTCTTGGTTTAAACAACATCTTCTTGCCAAGAACTACTTTTCTCTTGCATTCTCTACCTCTTTTAAACAGCTTGCTTGCTTGCTTCCTTCCTTTTACATTAACTGAACACCCACTAAACATGACACATAATATTAAATGACCTCTTGCCTTTGAGGAGTTCATAGTATAGTAGAATGAGTAGATGAGTTCAATAATTCATTTTGATTATTTAAAAACTATTTATAAATACTTATAAAAATAACTATCCATAAAACACTGAGATAAATAGGCACATAGTTCTTAAGGATCCCACAAAATGTTACCCAGAATAGTAGATTCAAGAAAGGCTATCTTGGTTATATAAAAATCTGAACTGAGTCTTAAATCTTTAGAAATTAATTGAACAAAGAATAAAAGACAGAAATAGTATTTGATAGAACACAAAGAAGAGAGAATGAGCAATATTTTAAAAAGTATTCATAATAATAAAAATCACAGTTCACATTTGTTTACTATGTCTGAGTTACTACCATAAGACCCTCACATGTCTGGCTTCAATTTGAGGCTCATAATAACCTCAGAAACATTAGCAGCTTACCGTTTGTATAGTTGAAGGTATAGAAGTCCAGATGAATAAAATTGCTCTTGAACTTTTGGTGATGAGTAGCTGAGCTGGAATCCCAATTTTCTCTGACTCCAGGACCTGGAAAATGGAGAAGTGCAAGAAAGTTGGAACAATATGCAGAAACAAAATCCTAAAGGATATTGCATGCCTCAGGAAAGAGTTTTTTTATCTTAAAAGAAGTAAGGAACCATTCCAGGCTGTGAAGCAGAGAAGTTTCCTGAGATCAATCTCCAGGTATCAAGTCACTTTTAGAGAGGAGATCAGGATAAACTTGGGGATGGGAGGCAAGATGGATCCTGTTGCTGTCATAGTCCAGGTGAGCCCTGCATAAAGAGGCAGAATGGAATGCCCTTGACACAATTGGGACAGTGGAAAAAGGATGGTTGAGAATAGTACCCAGTATTTGAAGAAGCTAATTTGCTTTCTAAAAGACTGCCACCCATTTGATAGTTCATTCAAGAGTATCTAGGTCCTGGAGATAAAAATGATCAACAAGATATAGCCGCTGGCCTCAGTGATGGGGATAAATAAAAATCACCACAGATAATAACTGTGAGAGCTATGCACACATGTATCTCATGGAGCTTGAACAGGGTGAAGCGTAGGCTTCTTGGAAGAGGGATGTACTTGATCTCTCTCTTTTAACCCATGGGCTTATATTTCTGATGACAGACAGGTCACCTGTGCTAGCTGTATTGGGCATGACATTTAATTTCATTCTCTCTTCTCCAACATACACTCATTTTCTTATGTACTATGTTTCATGCTCTGATTGACTGATTCATGGGATAGATATATTCTTTGAATATTCATAAAGTGCCAGGTACTTTATCCGACATGAAGCTTAGGGAACTTATAAAGAAAGTTAATATTTTCATCTGGGCTTGAAAAGGACAAAACTGGAGCTGGGGATGTAGTTTAATGGTAAAAGCCCTTGTCTAGTGTGCATGAGGCCCTGGGTTGAATCCTTAGCACCACAAAGGAAAAAGAAAAAGAAAGAAAAAAAGCAGAGGCCATGGGCTCTAAATGACATATTCTAAAATAATATCACGAGATCTAATACAAGTAGCATTAAGAACGAAAGCTTTCACATTTTGCATTTTGTAGCACTTGTTAAAAGCATGGTTCACCCTGGAACCAAATGGACGAACAGGACTCTGAGGCAGGTTTTACCTTGTTGAAAAGCAGAAACACTGCCCCCCTACTGCCCTGACAAAGACCACTGGGAGGTGAGAGTGACACTCTTCACCCCCTAAGATCTAACTCCAGATGGAAGAAGCAGGGAGGGGGTGTCAGACAGGCTTCATGCTGCTGCCACCATTCAGGCTGGCTGGAGTGCGGATGATGAGAACAGCTTGTAATGTTCTCATGATAAAGACCGAGAGATTTAATGGAACATTTCTACTGAGCACAGCTTGGGATCTTTCACACAGTTCCACCCTCCTCCAGGGCTGCTCAATCTTTGTTTGTGTCAAGGCACAATTCTCTGCAGAAGCTTTGTGATTAACTACAGAAGAGAAGAGTGGCAATAATGACGATTCTGGAGATAATACAAAGGTCCAGAGAGGGATATCTCCCTCAGGACTAAGCCTTCTTCCTAACATGCAATCCATAAGTATGCACTAAATGAATGAAAAAGCGAATATGTAGATGGAGGGAGGGTGACAGGAAGTCTGTTGAAAAGCTCTGAGGGGAAAGAGGCTGTATCACCCATTAGCTTTTCAATAAGGTGGTTTCAATTACACTCCTCTGTGTTTGATTTACTGGTATTTTATGCCTGAAGATCCTAGGGAGAGGAGAACAGAGGCTGACATGTCATAATTGGCTCTATTAGATTCTGAGATCAGTGCACTGGGGAACTTCTGCCAAATTTGCACTCTGTGTGGCACCACTAGAGTTCTGAGCAGATGCAGATTTCTATGGAGAGTTCCTGTCACTGATCTAAATTGCGAAGCTCACATTTCCAGCGCTGTGGTAGAGGAAAGAGGTAACAGAAAGGCAATTTTCAAATGTGAGATCCCATACAGATGTTTCCTAACAGTCTCCCTAAATCCCAAGACCCCAAACTCCAACCCCACTGCCCAGAGTGTACAATAGACCTTGAAAAGTCAGTACCAGTACATTGGAAGTTCATGCCTAAAAAGAAAAAAAAAAAATCCTCATTTCTGCATCTACTGAGATATGCGATCTCTATCAACTATCTAACCGCTGAATTAAACCCAACTGAAAACATTTGCTGAGCTTCCAACACTAAAAGAATTTTTTATTTCTCTTCATTCCTTGGTCGAGCCTGTGGCCAAAAGTCAAAGCACAAACTTGTCCTTAGAAAGTGAATCCTTGATTTTAAAGCTCACTCAGAATTGAGAAAGTACTTTTCTCTCATGACCAATCTTGTTCTCACAAGTTAGATAATTGAGATAAATCTCTGGGGTTTGGAAAAGTTTGGAGAACACTCCACAATCCAGGGCCATTGAACTGTTTAACCTTGTAAAGTTTGCACAATTCTCACCACAAGTCGAGTCAGAAAATGGAGCATACTCTCCAGCTGCAAAGGTTCTGGGTTGTGGGCCCCGAGCCCAGCCACCCATGTGGGGGTGGTGGTTAGAACAGACTCCCAGGAATGAGCAGGGACCAGAAAACATTCCCGTTGGAAAGACATGAGTGCTGACAGGGAGGTCACAACTGAAGTTTACAACTACAACAGATGGAAGAAGCAGAACCACCTAAATCTTGCGGATGTTTTGAGGCTGCGGCCCACTTCACTGCCCAGGGTTATCTGTGTGGTCATTGGAGTGGCCAGCCACTTCCTCCTGACCTGGCACCCTAGGCCAGCTCTTCCCAAGTAGACCCTTTTCACTGCTGTTCAACAATCACAGAGCTGGGCTGAGGCCAAAAGGGTCAGGGCAACTTCTTGATCTTCAGGTCCTCTGGAAGGACGCCGGTTAAGTGTGCAGGTTCAAGTTGGCACCCACCACTACAGCAGGGTATTTTCTCTTGATAAATGGTTGTGACGCATCACTTTTTAGTTTAACTGCTATTACTTAATCGATGCTACATTTGCTATTATTAAAGTTTGATAGGATTATAATTAGCAAGATAACATTTTGAGAATATAGATGGTTTGGATATATTTTATGATTATATTTATTCCTCATTAGAGGCTGCCTAATCGGATAGTGTAAATAGTGTAGTTTGACCAAAGAAAGATGTCTACTCTTACTGAAATCATCACTAAAGCTGAAGTTTGACATGACCAGTGGAGGCTTTTAAAAACATTATGAATACTTCCATATGGTATGAGCTGTTGTTAGAAAGCTGTAAAAGTAATCTAATATTTATGTCACTAAATTTTATTTATTTTTAATTGACAAAAATAGCACTTATTTATAGCATAAAACATGACATTTTGATATATGTATACATGTGTGGAATGCTTAAATCAAGCTCTTTAGTATACATATTATCTTAAATTTTATGGTAAGAACACTTAAAATATACTGTTGGCATTTTCAAATACATCATATCCTGTTGTTCTTAACTGTAGTCACCAAGATGTGTAATAGAGGGCCTGACCAAATTCTTCCTATCTGATTGAAATTTCGTGTTCTTTGACTAACATCTCACTAATTCACCCGCCCCAGGCTCTGGTAACCACCACTCTTCCTAAGAGTTTACCATTTCTTACACTCTGTAAGTAAGTGAGACCATGTGGCATTTGTTCTGTGCTTGGCTTATTTTTCTTAACATAATGTCCTACCAGTTCATCCACTGACAGAATTTCCTTCTTTTTGAAGGTCAAATAGTATTCCATTGTATATCTATACCACATTTTAAACGTCCACTCATCCCCTGATAGACACTTGGGTCAATTCTGTGTTTAGGTGATTATAAACACTGCTACAGTGAAGCTGGAAGTGCAGCTATCTCTTTGACATACAGATTTTAATTGCTTTGGATATAAATCCAGAAGTAAAATCATTGCATCATATGGTAATTACATTTTTAATTTTTTGAGTAACCTCTGTACTATTTTGCACAATGGCTGTACTTATTTACAATCCCACCAATAGCATAGAAGAGTTCCCTTTTCTCCACATCCTCACCACACTGCTCATCTTTCATCTTTTTCATAACAACCATTCTAACAGGTATGAGGTGAGATTTATTGTGGTTTTTAACCACATTTCTCAAGTAATTAAAGACACAGAACATTTTTTCAGAGATGCCTTGGATATTTGTATGTCTCCTTTTGAGAAATGTCTATTCAGATGCTTTGCCCATTTTAAAATTTGGCTATGTATTGTTTTATTATTAGAGTTCCTTGTATTTGTATGGATAGGAGCCCCTTATGAGATGAAGGATCTGCAAATATTTTCTCCCATTCCATGGACTGTCTTCTTACTCTGTTGATTCATTTGTTGAACAGCTTTTAAATTTGATAAAATTTCATTTGGTTTTTCTACTTGCGCTTTGGAGTGATATCCAAAAATTTCAAAGCTTAGATCAATATCATGGGACTTTCCTCTGTTTTCTCCTAGTAGTTTTACAGGTTCAGGTCTTACATTTAAGTCTTTAATCCATTTTCAGTTGATTTTCACATATGGTGTGAGGGCCTAATTTCATTCTTTATAGATATATCCAGTTCTCCAAGGACCATTTATCAAAGATAGTGCCCTTTCCCCACTGAACATTCTTGGCATCTTTGTTGAATATCAATTGATGGTATATGCATGTATTTATTACCAGTTTGGTTTTTGTGTCTGTTTTTATGCCCGTACCATGCTGTTTTGATCACTATGTCTTTGTAGTACATTTTCAAATCAGGTGAGATGATGCCTCAACTTTTTTCCTTTTGTTCATATTGTTTTGTTTGGTATCTTTAGTGGTTCCATGCGAGTTTTAGGAGTTTTCTACTTCTGTGAAAATGTTGCTAGAATCTTGATAGGGATTACATTGAGTCTACAGATCACTTTGGGTAGTAGATGGACATTTAAAAAATATTAGTTCTTCCAATCCATGGACACAGGGTATCTCTGCGTCTTCTTCAATTTATTTCATCATTTTTATAGTTTTTTTGTGTAAAGGTACTCTTCCTCCTTAATTAAATTTATCCTTAAGTAAATTTTTAGTAGTCTTGTAAATGGGAGTGTTTTCTTTATTTCTGTTCTGGGTAGTTCATTGTTAATGGACAGAAGTGTTACTGATCTTTTTATGATTTTGTATTCTGCAGTTTTATTGAATTTATTAGTTTCAATCTTCTTGTGGCATTTTGAAGGCATTCTATACATAAGATCGTACATAGACGATTTGACTTAGATGCTTTTTATTGCTTTTCTTTGCCTAATATTCTGGCTAGGACTTCTAGTACTATGTTGAATAGAAGCGACAAGATTAAGCATCCTTTTCTTTGTCCTGATCTTAGAGGAAAACGTTTCAGCATTTCACCACTGAGTTTGACATTAGTCATCAGCTCTTTTATTGTACTGAGGCATGTTCCTTCCAAATCTAATTTGTTGAGTGTTTTTTTTCATGAGAAGACACTGAATTTGGTTGAGGGCCTTTCTTGCATCTATTGATCCCATAGGTTTGTTCTTTGTTCTGTTAATGTGGTATATCACAGTTATTGATTTCTATTTGGATTTTTTTGAGAGTAAAAGTTCTTTTTGGCAATTTTTTAATTTGTTCTAATTATCCATGATAGTAGAATGAATTTTGACACATCATACATAAATGGAGTGCAACTTCTCTTCTTCTGCTTGTATATGATATAGGATCATGCAGGTCATGTAGTCATATATGCACATAGGGTAATAATGTCCAATTCATTCTACTGTCCTTCCTACCCCCATAACCCCTCCCCTCCCTTCACTCCTCTCTGCCTAGTCTGAAGTACCTCTATTCTTCCCTAGCCCCCACCCCTTACTATGAATTAGCTTCTGCATATCAGAGAAAACATTCAACCTTTGTTTTTTTGGGATTGGCTTATTTCACATAGCATGATATTCCCCAGCTCCATCAATTTATCTACAAATGTCATAATTTCATTCTTCTTTAAGACTGAGTAATATTCCATTGTGTATATTTACCACATTTTCTTTATCTATTCATCTGTTGAAGGGCACCTAGGTTGTTTTTAGCTATTGTGAGTTGAGCTGCTATAAACATTGATGTGGCTGCATCACTGTAATATGCTGATTTTAAGTCCTTTAAGTATAAACCAAGGAGTGGGATAGCTGGGTCAATGGTTCCATTTCAAGTTTTCCTAGGAATCTCCATACTGCTTTCCAGAGTGGTTGCACCAATTTGCAGTTCCACCAGCAATGTATGAGTGTACCTTTTTCCCCACATCCTTGCCAACACTTAGTGTTTCTTATATTCTTAGTAATTACCATTTTGACTGGAGTGAAATGAAATCTTAGAGTAGTTTTGATTTGCATTTCTCTAATTGCTAGAGATGTTGAACATTTTTTCATATATTTGTTGATCAATTGTATTTGTTCTTCTGTGAAGTGCCTGTTCAATTTCTTTGTCCATTTATTGATTGGGTTCTTTGTTTTTTTTGCTGTAAAGTTTTTTGAGTTCTTTACATATCCTGGAGGTTAATGCTGTATCTGAGGAGCCTGTTGTAAAGATTTTCTCCCATTCTGTAAGTTCTCTTTTCATGGTATTGATTGTTTCCTTGCTGAGAAGAAGCTTTTTAGTTTGAATCCATCCCATTTATTGATTCTTGATTTTACTTCTTGCACTTTAGGAGTCTTATTAAGTAAGTCAGATCCTAAGCTGACATGGTGAAGATTTGGGCTTACTTTTTCTTCTATTAAGTGCAGGGTCTCTGATCTAGTGCCTAAATCTTTGATTTCTTTGAAAGTTTGAGTTGAGTTTCATGCAGGGTATGAGATAGGGGTTTAATATCATTTTGTCACATATGAATTTCTAGTTTTCCCAGCACCATTTGTTGAATAGGCTATCTTTTCTTCAATTAATGCTTTTGGTGCCTTTGTCTAGTATGAGATGACTGTATTTCTGTGGGTTTGTCTCTGTGTCCTCTATTCTGTACTATTGATCAGTGTGTCTGTTTTGGTGCCGTTTTTGTTACTATGGTAGTATAGTTTAGTATAGTTTAGTATAGTATGTAGTATAGTTTAAGGTCTGTGATGAACCATCCTTATTCCCAGACCAAATTGAGTACTCCTTGCTATTCTACTGACTTCAGTGTCTCAGAGGTGGTAGCTCCATGACAGCCACAGAACCCAGGTCTGAAGTGTAGACACTCAGAGTGGCTGCAGCTCTGGTTTTGGCACATATGAAGCTGGGCAATGTCATGGCTCCTTTCTCAAAGAACCTTTTTAAAACTCACTCTTTATGGGGTTTTCTAGTAGAAATAAACTGTTGGTTCACTTAGCGAGAGATGCCAGTATTCTCTGGGGAGCAGGTCACTGAAGAACCTGGTGATTTCCTACCACTTGGTCAATAACCTCTGCATTTCTTCTATTCCTCACTTTCTCTTAGCTTCTCAGCTGTGTCAATCTTTTCTATTTTATTTATTTTTTTTTAGTTACATATAACAGGATACATTTTGACATAATCACAAAAGCATGGAATATAATTTGCTCCAATTCAGTTCCTAGCACTTTGCCCCCTCTTCCCTCTTCACCCCACCCTCTACTCTACTGATCTTTCTGCAATTCATTTATAGATTTTAAATTAATGTTTTTAGATATGCTTGATATTAGGGTTCACTGTGATATATTTATGTATGTACATACAAAATTTTGGTCAGATTCATTCCACTGTCAATCTTACCAGTGATACTTCCTGTGTGGATATTATCCATTTTCTTTTAACTCCCCTATGTTCTTCATGCCTCTTTAATGGGTCCTTCAGCCCTCTCTGAGCTAAAAATCATAGTCTATATTTATATTTTCATGGGGGGACAAAGTGGCTATCTCCTACCCTGCCATCTCAGTGATAATCACTCTCCCCAATAAACTTTGGATTAAATGCATACACACACCCCGACACAATAACAATACTACCCCAAGCTAAACTCGGTACATTTTTATGAGCTCCACCCTTCCTAACTTCATAGGTCACTTTAGGGATGTTGACATTTTGTGACCATTTGTTTCTTGTTTTGTAATCTCCTTTTTTACTTTTGTCAATTTGTTTAGGATGATCTTTGCTATTTAAAACATTTCTAAATGTTATAATGTTCAATATTAAAATTTTTCCTTTATAGAACAAAACAAGAGAAATAATAGTTTTCACTCCATGTTTGTAGTTGGTTTATATCACACAGCTTCTCAGGAAAGATAGTTTAACTTTTTTTTTTTTCAGAAATAGAAGTTTGTTATTTGATTTTTGAAAAATTCTTCATTTAAGACTTTAGTAAATATAAACATTACATGGACAAAAAATACTTAAAAGAATAATGGGAGAAGGCTGGTGAAGGGAAGAGCAAGAGCAAGTGTCACAGGAGCGTAAACAGCCAAGCATACGTGGCAGCTACGAATCATTCAGCATCACAGGAGCGTGGAGCATGAGGATGTGTCAGGTTAGCTCAGCACACAGCATTCTAGGTCATGATAATTGAATTTTATCCTCTATGTAATTGAGTTCTATTTAAGGGATGGAAGGAAATACGTGTTTCAGAAAGATCATTCTATCTAGAGAGGGGGGACTAAATGGGAGGGGGCAGGCCTGGAGGACAGGAGAACAATTAGGAAGGTATTACTGTAACCCAGATAAAATTGTCTTTAACTAGGGCACAAATACAGAGATAAGTACAGGGGAAAGGATAGATTCCAGAAACATTTAGCAAGTCTAGAAGAAGGGGTATATTCCTGAAGGAGTTAATTGGTAAAGCCAGTAGAACTTAGTAAGGAGTCAAGAGTCATTCCTGGCTGTCAAGCAAGTACTTGAATGGATAAGATTACCACTGAGAAAGAGAGTTGAAAAGAAGGCTTGGGAGGGGGGAGATGAGTTATGCTCTGAGCATCTTTGACATGATAAGGTTAATTTGAATCTCTTCAGTGTACCTTGTATACCTTTCCATTCTGCTTAGGCTCCACATCTCAGCTATGAATTTTATGTCCTGGATAGAATAACTATTTTATATCTCCTGCTTATGACCCAGGCCCAGCCTCTCAACTATGGTTCTCAATTTAGGTGGTTACAGGGAATCAATTTGGTGGTTGTGGTTTCTGAATATATGTTTGCCCTAAATCAGTGGCTTGTTTTAATGACCCCCAGACTTGATGGTGGCTGGCACTATCTGATGCAAAGAGACAAACTGTGATGAGGAGGAGACTGTTATATGTCAGAATAAAAGGCGATGAACTAGGTCTACTTACTGTGGATGCTTTGCATGCTTCGCTAAAGAACTTGGTGTAGAAGTTAGAGAGCTATACACCTTGTTGCTCAATTTGCAACACTGAGACTTTAACATATTAAGCAGTTCCAGGATGGCAAATAAATTCCTGCAGTTCTCAGATCATCCCTGAGTCTCTGAGTTAATCCTAGAGCAAGCCTGAACCACTATTTTCCCCACCATATTAAAGTGGTTCTAATATGAGATCCATAAATACTCCTCTCGTATTATGGCCACTTTTCTTGGCAACTAGATAAGATTCCTAACAAATACTTCCTGAATGACTGTTTAGTTTCTGCTATAAGAATCTTGGTTACCTGCCATCTGCTGTCTCTGGTATTGGGGCTGCTATTCAGGTGAAATAATTTTGGGTTCACCTTCTTTCCACCTGTTTTGCAGAGCCTTATCTTTTGCCTTCAAGTCTGCTTGTCTGTCTCTCTTTCTCTTCTCTCTCCTTCACTCTCTCTTTCCCCTATTTCATTTGCTTTGTAGGAAGAGTGACCACCACAAGATGTTCTTTCTGTAGTTCCCTCCTATTAAATTTAACTTCCAGCAACATTACTAAAAGATAGTGTTACTCTTCTTTACCAAATTCATTAAGTAGCCTCAGTAATCTTTTTTAGCTATGCCAATTTGTTATTCACTGAATTATTCAACCCCTTAAGGATTCCACATTCCCCTCCCTCTCAATGTGATCTATACCTGACCACATCTTATGCCTATACCTATTCATAATTTGCCTATTTGTAATTTAACAGTGACCATAACTGATGTCCATTGAAACTTTAAAGATATAATCCCTAAACAGTCACACTTTAACTCCCCAAACACACCCATTCCTAGCTGAGATTTGTAGCCAGAGTAGGTGATGTAAATGCTGATTGACTGACAGAATAGGTCAACTACTCATTTTCAAATACTTATCAAAAAATAGAGTTATTTTGGTACCAGACTCCTTCTGTTCCAAAAGTTAAAAATAAAAAAAGAATTCAATTAAAATATGCACACAATCCACCCCGAGTTGTGCCAAATCTTCTGAGAATACCCTACTTTCCAGCCTATCAGAACTGAAGCATGCATATGCCAATAAAGAAAAGACCTGAGGATGCCAAAATACTTTAATTAAATAAGAGATACATCACTGTATATGCAATATATCCAAGATTATTTTTAAAGCAGCACATCTGGTTCTTAAACTTCTGGTCCATCTATTCTGCAGAGGAATGACATCAACAGGATGTGACGAAATTAGCCATGTAATACTTTCTACCCCATTTACGTCCTTCAATGATGGTCAAGGTCAGGATGTGGGTGTCAGCAGTCACTTAACTTTCTACTCTGTGGTACTCATTTCAGAGTTCAGTAGACCTGGACCCACTCCAGAGCTCATTCCAAAAAATCAAGTTTGCTAAAAAGAAACTTATGGGTGTAAAATAAAGTCTAATGGTTTCATTCTAATCCCAATTTTGCTGAACTCTGGAGAAACAATCTCCTTATACATGGATAGCTGTCATATTTTTTCTCTGAATGGTTTTTATATTTAGTTCTGTTCAAAGTCTATGACTAAAGCAATTCATTAAATTAGCTAATCCATTAATCCCGTTTCAGGGTCATTTCTCAGTCTTAGGATCCAGATTCTGAGAAGTGATGATGTAAGCAAGATGATGACAGCTTCTTTCTGCTTAGCGTGCCCAGGACAGAAGTAGTGCAAATTATTCACAGTCCAGTGAGTGCCCACCTGGGAGTGCTGGAGGAAGGGAGAACATTGAAAGAGAAATCTAATCATCCACAGAGAAGCTATCAGAAGATCTTTAAATTCCCTTCTTATCTTGAGGTTCTGAGAGGTTCTCTAAGTTATTCCTTCAGATATTCAACATAGCCAACAACTAGTCATTGAACATCTTCTTTATGCCAGAACGTATACTAGGCACTGCAGGTTCCGTGTAGCATACAACTCACTCCTACTCCTAGAGTTGTAGAACCATCGTTTGTGCAATAAAAAATTAAAAAATTAACACTCTACCTTCCCTTCCACATTGTCTTACCTGCATAGTGTTCTTTCTTCCTAATCATTACACCCAGGTAGCCCCATCAAAAATCTGCAAAGCAGCAGTGATGATGTTTCTTCAATCACTGATGAATCACCAGTTAATACCCCTCCCACATACTGTGGTTTAGATGTGGTTTGAGTGTCCTTTAAGTGTGCCTTGTGATTGAAGTGTTCGTCCCCAGAGTGGTAGCACTGGGAGGTGTGGAACCTTTAGAAGTGGGACCTAGTGGGATATCCTTAGACTACTGAGGATGTGCTCTTGGAAGACAGCTCTCACGTGACCCCTTGACATTTTGTTAAGAGAGCTTTTAAAAGGAGCAAGCCTGGCCTCTCCCATCCTCTTTACTCTTTTTCAAGATGTACCTCCTTGCTCCTACTCAATGTTCCTGCCATAATGGCCCTCATTAGAGGCCAAACAAATGGAGCTGCCTGATTTTGGACTTTTAACCTCCAATATTTTGAGTTAAATAAACCTCTTTATTCATAAGGAGTCTGTGTCATCTATTTCATTATAGTGACAAAAAGCTGACAAATGGGGCTGGGGATATATCTCAGTTGGTAGAGTGCTTATTTCATATGCACAAGGCCCTGGGTTCAATCTCCAGCACCAAAAGAAAAAGAAGTTGACATTTTACAGCTTCCCTGGCGGAGAGCGACCATCTTTGGCTGCCTGAGTCCTCAGAGTCAAGCTCAGGTCTTCCGGTGGTGCCACGGCGCTGCAGCTCCTGTAGAGATCTGGCCTGGAGTGGAGGGAGTCGCCAGCTCTAGCCGGGAGTTTAGGCCCTTCAGCACTATTTTACAGCTTCTCTGGCAGAGAGTGACCACCTGCCACCAACTGAGCCCCCAGCAAGGAGCTCAGCCTGCCTGGGCTCTCAAGCCCAGTGTCTCCATCACTGAGCACAGTTCTGTGCCCCCACCCCAACGTGGTCTAGTGCCCAGGTCCACACTCTGGCCCGGGGTCTAGCACCTTGCTGTATCTGATTGTCTATCAACACCAGGTTGCCTCTGCCCAGAAGCATTGATCATTCCCAACCTGGAGGTAGTGGGACAGCAGGTTTCTTGAGTCACCGCTTGATCAAGCACCTCTCAAACATCAGGTGAGTTACTGGAAATCTGCAGGGACACTTTAAGTCTTTACAGGGAAATTGCAATCCCTCTGATTTGCACTACTAGAGGGGAAGATACACGAGCAACATGAGAAAACACAGGAAGAAAGTGTCCCAAACAAACCTAGATGACATATCAAGAGAACCCAAAGACAGCATGGTAGAAGGAATGACAGAAAGGGAGTTCAGAATGTTCATAATTAAAATGATCCGAGAGGAGAATGATGTAATGAGAGAGCAGATTCAGGCTATGAATAATCAGCTAATAGAGCAATTGCAGGAAACAAAAAAATCATTTCATAAAGAGATATAAGTTCTGAGAAAGAAACGAACAGAAATCCTTGAAGGAAACAAGGAAATGAAGGAAACAATAAACCAAGTGAAAAACTCAATAGAAAGCATAATTAACAGAATGGATCACTTGGAAGACAGAATCTCAGACAATGAAGACAAAATATTTAATCTTGAAAACAAAGTCAAACAAACAGAATAGATGGTTAGGAATCATGAACGAAACCTCCAAGAAATATGGGACATCATGAAAAGACCAAATTTAAGAGTTATTGGGATTGAGGAAGGCACAGAGATACAAACCAAGGGTATGAATAATCTGTTCAATGAAATAATATAGAAAATTTCCCAAATATAATGAATGAGATGGGAAATCAATTACAAGAGGCTTACAGGACACCAAACGCACAGAATTACAACAGATCCACACCAAGGCACATTATAATAAAAATACCTAACATACAGAACAAAGATAGAATTTTAAAGGCTGCGAGAGAAAAGCAGCAGATTACCTACAGGTAATACGGATATCAGCAGATTTCTCAGCCCAGACCCTAAAAGCAAGAAGAGCCTGGAAAAACATATTTCAAGCTCTGAAAGAAAACGGATGCCAACCAAGAATCTTATACCCAGCAAAACTTACCTTCAGATTTGATGATGAAATAAAGTCCTTCCATGATAAACAAAAGCTTAAAGAATTCACAGAGAAAGCCTTCCCTACAGAACATTCTCAACAAAATAATCGAAGAGGAAGAAACAAAAAACAACAATCTCAGTCAACATGGGGAGGAATTACCCTAAAGAAAGAGTCAATCAAAGGAGAAACAAAGTTAAGTTAAAAACCCCAAAAAAGCTAAAATGGCAGGAAATACAGGTCATATCTCAATAATAACCCTGAATGTAAATGGCCTAAACTCATCAATCAAAAGACATAGACTGGCAGATTGGATTAAAAAGAAAGACCCAACAATATGCTGCCTTCAAGAGACTCATCTCATAGAAAAAAATGCCCAGTGAAAGGTTGGGAAAAAACATACCATGCACATGTACTGAGTCAAAAAGCAGGAGTTTCCATCCTCATTTCAGATAAAGCAGACTTCAAGCCAAAGTTAGTCAGAAGGGATAAAGAAGGACATTTCATACTGCTTAAAGGAAGCATAAATCAGCAAGACATAACAATCATAAATATTTATGCACCAAACAATGGTGCATCCATGTACGTCAATCAGATCCTCCTCAATTTCAGGAATCAAATAGACCAAAACACAATAATACTGGGGGACTTTAACACTCCTCTCTCACTCCTCTTTTGATCTTCCAAGCAAAAATTGAACAAAGAAACCATAGGACTCAATGACACAATTGCTAATTTGGACTTAACAGACATATATAGAATACTCTATCCATCAAAAAGCAAATACAGTTTCTTCTCAGCAGCTCATGGTTCCTTCTCTAAAATAGACCATATGTTATGCCACAAAGCTACTCTAAGCAAATACAAAAACATAGAGATACTACCTTGTATACTATCAGATCATAATGGAATGAAATTAGATATCAATGAAAAAGTTAAAAACAGAAACTACTCCAAGACCTGGAGATTAAATAATATGCTATTGAATGATACATGGATAACAGAAGACATTAGGGGGGAAATTAAAAGATTCTTGGAGGTCAACGTGAACAAGGATACAACATATCAAAATCTCTGGGATACCATGAAAGCAGTGCTAAGAGGAAAATTTATTGCATGGACTGCATTTAATAAAAGAATGAAAAGTCAACAAATCAATGACCTCACATTACCGCTCAAAGCCCTAGAAAAAGAGGAACAGATCATCACCAAAAGTAGTAGAAGACAGGAAATAATCAAAATCAGAGCTAAAATCAATGAAATTGAAACAAAAGAAACAATTGAAAAAATTGACAAAACAAAAAGTTGGTTCTTTGAAAAAATAAACAAAATTGATAAACCCTTAGCCATGCTAATGAAGAGAAAGAGAGAGAAACTCCAAATTACTAAAATTCGTGATGGAAATGGAAATATTACAACAGACACAATTGAAATATAAAACATAATAAGAAGTTACTTTGAAAATTTATACTCCAACAAAATAGAAAACCTGGAAGACATCAACAGATTCCTAGAGGCATATGAGCCACCCAAACTGAATCTGGAGGACATACATAACTTAAGTAGATCAATTTCAAGCAATGAAACAGAAGAAGTCATCAAAAGCCTACCAACAAAGAAAAGTCCAGGACCGGATGGATTCACAGCCGAGTTCTACAAGACCTTCAAAGAAGAGCTCATTCCAATACTCCTCAAAATATTTCATGAAATAGAGGAGGAGGGAACCCTTCCAAACTCATTCTATGAAGCTAATATTACCCTGATACCAAAACCAGAGAAGGACACATCAAGGAAAGAAAATTTCAGACCAATATCCCTAATGAACATAGATGCAAAAATTCTTAACAAAATTTTAGCGAATCGCATACAAAAGCATATTAAAAAGATAGTGCACCATGATCAAGTGGGTTTCATCCCGGGAATGCAAGGTTGGTTCAACATCCAGAAATCAATAAATGTAATTCACCACATCAACAGACTTAAAGTCAAGAACCACATGATTATTTCAATAGATGCAGAGAAAGCATTTGATAAAATACAGCACCCCTTCATGCTCAAAACACTAAAAAAATTGGGATAGTGGTGACATTCCTTAACATTGTAAAGGCTATCTATGCTAAGCTCACAGCTAACATCATTCTAAATGGAGAAAAATTGAAAGCATTCCCCCTGAGAACTGGAACAAGGCAGGGATGCCCTCTTTCGCCACTACTATTCAACATTGTTCTTGAAACTCTAGCCAGAGCAATTAGACAGACCAAAGAAATTAGAGGAATATGAATAGGAAAAGAAGAGCTCAAACTATCCCTATTTGCTGATGACATGATTCTCTATTTAGAAGACTCTAAGAATTCCACCAGAAAACTTCTGGAACTCATAAATGAATTCAGTAAAGTAGCAGGATATAAAATTAATGCTCATAAATCTAATGCATTTTTATTCATAAGTGATGCATCCTCTGAGAGAGAAATTAGGAAAACTACCCCATTCACAATAGCCTCAAAAAAAAAATACTTGGGAATCAATCTAACAAAAGATGTGAAAGACCTCTACACTGAGAACTACAGAACACTAAAGAAAGAATTAAAAGAGAATCTGAGAAGATGGGAAGATCTCCCATGTTCTTGAATAGGCAGAATTAATATCGTCAAAATGGCCATACTTCCAAAAGTGCTATACAAATTCAATGCAATTCCAATTAAAATCCCAATGAGGGACCTCATAGAAATAGAACAAGCAATCATGAAATTCATTTGGAGGAATAAGAGACCCAGAATAGCTAAAGCAATCCTTAGCAAGAAGAGCAAAGCAGGGGGTATCACAATACCAGACCTTCAACTATACTAAAGAGCAATAGTAACAAAAACAGCATGGTATTGGTACCAAAATAGACAGGTAGATCAATGGTACAGAATAGAGGACACAGAGACAAACCCACATAAATACAGGTATCTCATACTTGACAAAGGAGCCAAACACATACAATGGAGAAAAGACAGCCTCTTCAACAAATAGTGCTGGGAAAATTGGAAATCCATATGCAGCAAAATGAAACTAAACCCATATCTCTCACCCTGTACAAAACTCAACTCAAAGTGGATCAAGGACCTAGAAATTAGACCAGAGACTCTGCACCTAATAGAAGAGAAAATAGGTCCAAATCTTGATCACGTTGGCCTAGGACCAGATTTCCTTAACATGACTCCCAAAGCGCAAGAAATAAAAGCAGGAATCAATGATTGGGATAGAGTCACACTAAAACGCTTTTTCTCAGCAAAGGAAACAATCAGCAATGTGAAGAGAGAGCCTTCAGAGTGGGAGAAAAATCTTTGCCACACACACTTCAGATAGAGCACTAATCTCCAGAATCTACAAAGTGCTCAAAAATATTTACACCAAGAATACTAATAACCCAATCAATAAATGGGCCAAGGAAATGAACAGACACTTTACAGAGGAAGATCTACAAGCAATCATCAGATTTATGAAAAAATGTTCAACATCCCTCGTTATAAGAGAAATGCAAATCAAAACCACCTTAAGATTTCATCTTACCCCAATTAGAATGTCTTTTATTATGAATTCAGGCAAGAACAGGTGTTGGCAAGTATGTGGGGAAAAGGGAGTACAAGTTGGTGCAGCCACTCTGAAAAGCAGTAGGGAGATTCCTTAGAAAACTTGGAATGGATCCACCTTTTGACCCAGCTATCCCACTCCTTTGCCTGTATCCAAAGGACTTAAAATCAGATTACTACAGTGATGCAGCCACATCAATGTTCATAGCTGCTCAATTCACAATAGCTAGAGTGTTGAACCAACCTAGATGTCCTTCAAAAGATGAATGGATAAAGAGACTGTGGTATATATACACAATGGAATATTACTCAGCCATAAAGAAGAATAAAATTATGGCATTTGTAGGTAAATGGATGATGTTGGAGACTATTATGCTAAGTTAGATTAGCCAATCCCAAAAATCCAATGGCCGAATGGTCTCTCTGATAAGTGAATGATGAGCATAATGTGGGGTGGAATGATGGCAAGAATGGAGAAAGGATAGAGAGCATAGAGGGAAGGGAGGGGTGGGGTTGAGGTTGGGGGGTAAGAATAATAACAGTATGTGTGACAGACATCATTGCCCTGTGTGCATGTATGAATGCACAGATGGGGTGACTCTACTTTGTGTACAACCAGAGAAAACAATTGCTGTACTCCATTTGTGTTCAATGAATCAAAAAATTAAATAAAAAGAAAAAAATAAAATAAAATAAAGAAGTTGACAAATGTACTCTACTTTTTCCACTTTCACTCCCATGCCTTGGTTTGGGTTTTGTATTTCCTGCCTGAATTTTTGCAACAGTCTCACAATTGATCTACTGGCTTCTGCTATCACTCCCTCATAACCCACCCTGTGTACAGGAGGGATCTTTTTAATGCCCAAACCTGTTCTGTCTCTACTTAAAATCCTTCAATGATTTTGCATTGTCTTTGGCATAAAGTCAAACAACTTGGCTCAGCACAGAGGTCCTTTTTGATTCAACCACTTATGACTTCTCATTTCATCCCTCCCCATTATGGCTTCCTGCCCTGTGTCCAGCCACATGGACCTCCCTGCAGAGGTTAAGGACAAGGTTTCTGCCTCCCAGCCTTCTGAATGTGACTGTCAGCTCCACTTCTTACTGGGTGGGTGTCCCATACCACTACATGTGCTGGGACCACTTCCCCTGGAGCCATGCAACACAGCTGCCCCAGTGTGCCCTTGAGCAAGTTCACTTCAGGCTGCCTCTGTTTTCTCATCTAGAAAATGGGGATCATAGTTTTGCCTCCCTTACAGGGGGTTCTGTGAAGACTCAGTGAGTTAACACACAGAGAGTTTCAGCTCAAGTGACAGCTCTGCTGACAAGCCTGAATTCGTCCCTCCACCAAATGAGACTGAGTTTGCTCTCTCTCTCTGAGCCCTACTCTGCAGAGTATCCCCCAGGACTTTTAGCATATTGCTTTGAAATTATTCTGGAATGTTTAACCTCAAAAAATCTTCAAACATATAGAAAAGTTGAAAGAAAAGTAAGATAAGCACCACCAGATTTGGCAAATTAATTAACACTTTGCCAATTTATGTGTTTGTGTGTGCACATAAATTGTTTGTTTTTGTTTTTTCCTAGTCAATCTCTTTGTTAGCCTAATTTTGCAGAGCTCAAGCCAGAGAACCCAGGAGGGTAGAAAGAAATTTCTGTTTTTCTCCCCCTCTTCCTTTCCCTCCCCCCCCATATATATTTTCACACTCCCATACATACATATATAGATAGATGCAAATATAGATAAATGGATCTATATAGGCCTCTCTATATGTGTATATACACACATATTTACATTTTTAATTGAACCACTTGAATGCAAGTTGCAGATATCTAGATATTTCTCCTAAAAAGAATCAGAACATTCTTATATATAAACATATTTTTGGCTGTATTTGGTTCTTCCTCCTTTTTTCAGAAGTAAGTTCTTTAATGCTTCTTCAAAGTCAATGAAAATAATCAAGAATTTAGTAGTGAATTCTCAATCAGACCAATCATGGTCCTTTAGAAACCAACAGGTTTTTTTTACCTTCAGTCAAGACAACCTAGTCCTCATTCTTCTTCAGGAATAGCTTTCTATTTCAAAGAAGCTGGCATCTAGACAGGCAAATGGATCTTAATAATTCTGTGGCAAATGTGTTCATATTTTTGGTGGATATTCACTCAGATATCATAAAAATCAAAGAGAAATTTCTTGCCTTCCTTCATGATTTCTTCTTTTTTTTTTCTTCCACGTGGTAAATCATTTTCTGGGGAATCCTGTGTCTTCTGCCTGGAGCTCATCTCCTGGTACAAGCTGGACTGCAGCATCTGCAGCAAATTAGGTGACTGGCGTCCATCCTTCACATTTTAATAAAATACAGCACACAATCTGATTCAAGTCAGAGAGGAAAGCAAAGTTCCTGCCCCTCTCACTCCACAGCACTGAAGGACACGTTCCTTAGATGCAGAACTTCTCGTTAATCCTGACAGAGGTGAATGTTTCAGGCTGACAGCGGTGAAACATAAAGTTAAGCAACAGAGAGTGCAGAACATGACCTGGTCATCCTTATTTGTCAACAAAGCAAAATAGCACACTCAGAATCTTTAGCATGGAAGGTGTTATATCTAAGGGAGCCAGTGAGTTGCATTACAGAAGAACTATTATTTTAGGGCTGTGAAGGAGATCAAAATATGCGACTTTGACACAGAATTATTTTGTGCTGAAGGCATTTGGGTTTATTCAATCCTCTATTTCCTAAAAGCAGAGACTCCCCAAAGAACTCATTTGTCATAAATCTCCCTGTGAATAATTCTAGTCTTCCCTTCTAGAAGTTCACATCACACCCAGGTATTGTCACAAATTATCATATCTCCTATTTATTCTCTTTAGGGCCTTTCTTTCCAGAGTCATTTGCTATTTCATGTGTGCCCTTTCTCATCCTGTCTTTCCCTACTAAGTTAGGTATGGACATCCCAAATTGTAACCAGCACTTCGAGTTACTCATTACTGAGTGCTGCTGTGTATGTGTCAGGTAGGGGTGGTGGGGGGCGGGTGGGAGATGCACATACTAACCACTTCTGTTTGTTTTTCTCTTGTCAATCTCTTTTCATCAGATAATTTTATAAAATCATAACCAGAGAACCTAGGAAGGCAGAAGGCAAGGGAACTTGTTTTCTCCTTCAAAGCTGTAAGGAACCACTGTGATTGACTGGTGGAGAGGCCACTAAGACACACTGGAGCCAGAACTTTAACCCAACCTTGTAAGCTCAGGTTGTTTCTCCTACATGATCCCCTTTAGTATATACCAGGGACTATATTTGAAACCAGCAGTGGAATAGTAACCAGAAGCCAGTGAAGTGCCTTAGAAAATGAAAACCATCATGGAAGTCAGTCATCTGCTTTGTTCTGTTTACAGTTACTTCACTCAGGGAGCAGAGAGCTGTGGCCATCTGGAGTAACACACGTTTTGCATTTAATGGGAACGAATAGTGCAAACCAACCAGAGGGGTCTGTTTAGGCTGATTCAGGTTTTCCTTGCTTTTTTTTTTTCATAGGATGCTATAAATTCTAGATGTTTGTACATGAGTCAAACTTTCAATAGAGTGTCTCATGAAATTTCACTTTCACAATGAATTCAAATAGCTCAGAGAAAAAGAAAGTCATATGAACTGAAAACTACTAAAAGGGATGACAAATTGAGTGTAGGGTAAGGTTTTCCAGGATCCAGTGCTGAATCCAAAGTTTATTCAAGATATTCAAAAAGGTGTGTGGGGGCTGGAAACACTGTCTCACTACATTAGCAGTACCATGCTCAGAGTTGACACAGATTGGCCCAGAGGGAGAGAAATAGATGTAACTGAGGACAGACATCATGAAAAAATTTAAAAACTTTGAGAATTGACTTACGTGTAAATAATGAAAGAAGGACTTAATAATAACAACAATAATAGTAAATAGAAATAAAATCCTTCATAAGGTTTAGGGGGCTCCTCCCATCTGTATATATTGCTCTTCTGGATTTTTCTTTGCTCCAAATTTCTTTTAGTTCCTTGAATCTGTGCTGACTCTGGGGATTTGGACAGGTTCCTTTTCTGCAGAGAACAGTTTTCCATTTTCTCCACCCCTTTCATCTAAAAATTGTTACTTTCTCTTCAAGTCTCAGATGAAAAAACTCCTTAAGGAAACTTTCTCTGCTTTCTTAATAAATGAGATCCTTTGTTTATGTTTTTGCGGTTGCTTCTAGCTCTTTGTAACAATTTTGGACATTTCTGTTTCTTGTTCCATGTATCTTCTCCATTGGATGGGGTCAGAGACTACATCTGTATCCTTAGCTTACAACACAGTGTCTGCGACAAGAACATTCAGCTAGCACTTGTGGAGCAAAATACTATTGAACAAAATAGCATCTTGATGGTGCTTTCTGGTAAATAAATTAATAATATTTCACAGGGAAAGGGAGTATAACTTAGGAGCTCCCTGAAATCATCATAAATTATATCAAATTCTCATTTACATCAGGCTACACAGAGAATTAGGAGTTCAAATTTACTGTTGAAAGTATTATAAATATTTTTACAGTCATTTTAAATTTTTATTTTATATATTCATTATCAGTCTCTTTTCCCCATGAATTCTTTCACATCAAGTTTTAATCAACTAGAAGCAGCTAATTTGAATTTTGATTCCTTCTGTTTATTCACTCATTGATTAAAGCATCGATTCAACTGTTCATTCACCTGCTCTGTCATGGGAAGTGGGGAAAGTGCTGTGCTTCTCTTTGCCACCCTTTAGCCTAGGTGAAAATCATGGAAGAGTTGAAAGGGCAAGGAAGACTAAGAGGAAGCCAGGATGTACAAGAGTCACATGCTAAATAATCAACTTATTGACTAGAAATTTCTCACACCTGACTCATTCCCAAGGATAGTCCCAGGAAAGAAATTTCTCATTCTGGGGCCTTCCCTTAGAAGAGCTCTAACTCAGGCCACCCAAGGAGTTGTGTGTCCTGAGGTCCATTAGGTCATATAGGAGTCCACAGCTTGGCTGGCACCTGCTGAGATGGCATGGCAAGTCAAAATCAGCTAGCTAAAGAACCTTCCAGAGCCTTAGAGAAGAATTGAGGGTGTGTGCCTGTGTGTTGTATACATACCCACAAAGGACACAGGAAGCAAATACATTAATCATCATTATCTTAGGGAAAGTTTGATGAATTTATCATTGATTTTTGTTTACTTTCTAAATTATCATTAATATAAATTACATTATTCTTAATTTTTTAATTAAGAAAAAATGAAAAGCCCCTGTGGAATCCCCATGATAAATGCCTTATCCAGTTCAAAGCCTTTCACTGCTATACCAATGTGGGCCAAGTGACCACGGAAGGAGAGAGGTATCCAGCAGAGGTAAAAGGTTTCTAGTTGAAATGGGCACAGGCCCTGGCAATACCCAGTGTTATCCACTATTTGATGGGTACTTTTTCAGCAGCCTAGTACAGCTCAGAGCTTGTCTAGACAAGGAAACTTTCCAGAGATATGCATTCTCTCGTCTAAAATCCCCTTGGCTAGTACAGGCATTTCTCTTGAAGAAATGCCCCTCTCTCTCTTAGCTTCTGTGGATCATAGGCTCCTAGGGATAAGAGAAAGGTTTCTACATTCACTTACTTTACAATGTTGTTTTCAGTCAGTTCTGTTTCTACCAACTCACATGGACAAAAATGTCCCTGCTTGTAAACAGTTCCTCTTCTGATAAGATGAACCATGTCTGGTGTCTATGAATGACCTCTGACTTCTGTGGAGATTTATGTTTCACATTAGATAATCACTCATCCTATGTAACTAAATCTCACAAGGACTTGTGGAGAAGGTAGGGCAGAATCAGGCGAAGGAAAAGCTGGTGAGACCTTCTCAAAGCTCTCTGTGAAGGATAAGAGTGCACACTCCAACACACACAGAAAACCGTTGCCTAGTTGGACAGATGCCAGTCCTCCACCTCCAGACTGACAGCCTTGAAGGGCTGGGACTATTAGCTTTACTCCTGTGTCCAGTGTAATATGCTCTGTTAGGCCTTTCTGCCAACAGATGGCTCAAAAAGAATGCCAAATGAATCACTCTTTGGTCTGGAATTTTAATCTTTTCTATGTCTCATTCCTTTGGGAAAAAAATAAGCATGTCACTGAATGATTTTTAGCTTTTAAGAAATAGTGAACTGTAATATCATTCCTGGATTCATCCACAGCAATGAACTCTTATATAAAAAATTGATGAAATGGCAATAAAGTCATTGATACAGTTAACAATGAAAATAATAACTACCTGTGTGCTTCAGATACTCAGCTAAGTTTACGTGTAGAAGAAATACAAGTAAGATGTCCCCTGCCCCCATATTTTGGGTGTTTTGATGAATTCACTATACAAATGACCCCAACTCTCTCTCGATTTCACACATCCACACCTATGTAATAAGACTCTGAAGCAGTTCCCATCAAGAGATGGAATCTATTTCCCTACTCTTTGAATCCCATCCCAGTCATGTGCTTTGGCCAAGATGATGCAGTCCAAATAAAAATGTGTAATTTCTGATTCTAAACTTTAAGTGCCCTTATATACTTCCCTTTCTTTGTCTCTGTCTTCCTCCTTCCATGGTATAAGAAAAAGTTGGGTGAGACTGTTGGAAAATGAGAGATTGCATGGCCAACAGAGCCGGCCAACAGAAGCCAACTTAGACCAGTCAGCCTCCAGCTGGCCATCTGCTGAAAATGTGTTCATTAGAGTTGAGTTGAGATCAGTCTAGACCAGCACAGAATGCAGAAATGCCCAGCTGGCTCATGGAAAATACATTTTCATGAATGTATACCATGAAGTTTTGTGGCTTCTTGTTACACGGCATAATTACATCAATCAATAACTAATGTAGTTCAGAATTTTATAGGAAGGAACATTCATTTTTAATCATTAGTTATAATTTTAACTTAACCTACAAACTGTTTTTCCCACATAAATGTGAATATAATCATTAAATGATGTCTCTAGCAATATAAAAGTTATGAGGACTAATAAAAATCTAAATTTTAAGAGGTTAAGTGATTTCTGTAAAGCCACATAGATGGTGAACATCAAATCAAGATCTTCTGATTTCAAGTTCAGTGCTCTGGGGACACTGTACTAGAAAGAAAAGGTGATGGTGATGTTGGTGGTGGTGATTAAGAAGAAGAAATAACAGAGATATTATTTGTGATTATAGGGGTGTTGTAGTGATGATAATATTTATTGAAAACAAATCAGTATGGTCAGACACTGTATTCAGAACTTTATATGCAATGTAATTTAATCCTCTTATTTCTATGAAATAGTTACATTATTTAATCTTCATCTTACAGATGAAAAATTGTACTCAAAATAGTAAAGGAACTTGCTCAAGATCACAAAAGTGGTAATGGCAGACATGGGATTCAAACTTCTGCATGCTTTATTATACAAATTCTTACATATCCATGTTATCAGTCTTCTCTACATATCAGTATATATCACACACTTGCCCAATATGCAAAACAGCAAAATAAAAAGGAGTCCAAAACAAAACTAAGAGAGATAATCAGAAAATAATAACCAGGATGTAGTTGTTGAAGTCTATTATTCCCCTAAAAATATAGAATCTATGTCTCTACCTTTGCATATGACTTCCTTTTGTGACAATTATGCTGTAAGTGCTTGTGAAATGGGGGTTGGTTGCTGTTGCTTTTGGAATCCTTCAACTGCCATTCAAACAAGCTTGGGATCTCCCCAGAAAATGAAAGAACAGGTAGAGGGAAGTCCCAGTTGTCTCAACTGTCCAAGACAAAGCTCTTTAAAACCAGCCAGCCCCAGATGGCCCTCATCCATTGACTGGAAGCCCATGAGTAAACCCAGCCAAGCTCAACCAAGCCTGACCCATATAAGAAGCATCCAGCTAAACCAATCTACTGAATTATGATCTAATCAAAGGGTTGTTGTTTCAAGCCATTCAATTTTAGAAAGATTCATTCCCCAGCAAAAGCTCATATGAGCAGCATCATACTTGCATACACAGTTCCATGTCAACTTTCCAGCATTGGTGCACTAAGATCCATAACTGTTAACAGAACAGTTCTCATAGGATGTGGTTAGCAGATGACACTGAGGACATTTAATGAGGCTGCTGTTCTCCTAGCTTTCCAACAATAGGCTATGTTACATTGCTGTGTTTTTTAGATAGACAAATCCTGTCCTATCAATATTTAATACCTTGACTGTTCCTCCTTCCTGTATCCTCTGATAAAATCACAACACTGGCTTAGCATTTCCTCTCCCCTATTTGGCTGGGAGCCATTTGTGGTCAAACATGATTATTTTATCCCTACTACCTTGGGTCTGTAGAATACTATGCATCTGTCAAAAATCATCTTAGGCCACACTTCAGAAAGCTTTTCCGGGAATTTTTTAAGTTCTTGACTCAGTGGTTTCACTCAGATGCCCAGGGAGGGTATTTTCATTCTCCATACTAACTGACTGCTGATGTCCCTGATGGGAAACCTTAACTGAAGTTATCTATACATGAGTCTGCCTATCCCAATAAACTGAAAATTCTTCGAAATCACAGACCATATCTTATACTTCCTTGAAATTTCCATGCTAAATGCAAAGCCTGACATATAAGTTCTCAGTATGTTATGTGAAATTAATGAATAAATCAAGAAACCATGTGCTTTGGAAAGGCCTAGTGTAATACTGATTCACTAATAGGATGACAATATGAGAGTGTTTTATTCTTTTTTGGATACCAGACTTTTGCATTTTGAGCCACTTTGAATAATCAAGGGGTTTCCTTTGTCTAATAAGATTTTACCTTGAGTCACTTTGATTCACAGAGTCTCAATTTACTTCTGTTCATGACCTGCATGGGGAGGGAGTGGGTAACCTTTGGAGGCGTGGGCTGGCTGCAAAATAAAAGTGATAAAAGTAGTATATTAAGAAATAAAGACAAAAAAGCAAGAATTATATGTATATTTCAAAGCAGGGGCATGATGGGTTGAGCAGACCTGATGGGTCTCACCCTAACAAAGAGAAAAACCAAACACTTGCTTTATTTATAGTGGTACAGAACAAAGGGGATCAGTAGGAGCTTCCTCAGGAAAAGAACAGGATAAGATGGGGGGAAAACAGGTTGTTTGGTGCCTGGCAGGTTATGCTCATCTCCAGATGGCTGTGTTTGAACCTGAGGCTCTGAGCTAAGGCAGGGAACCAGCATGATCTAGGCTTTCTCAAACCTGGGAATTCCCAGAAAAGCAGTTCCCCTGCTTTAATGATTCAAACAATATCCATACTTCATACCCAGCTCCCAACAATTTACATCTAATAAAATCAAATGTAGATTTTTTTGCTTCATTATTTCTACAAAAACAAAGATTAAGAATTAAGAGACAATGAATCAGGACAAACATCTGAAGAATTCTAAGTATAGGGGAAGCTGTTGTTATTGTAAGGAGTTGGCTCTGATACTGCCTTATCCAGGAACCCAACACTTACCATCCCACTTAAAAAAGTAGCTTTCCACAACATTGGACATTCAAATCCTGCTCTATTTTTTAAAGCATTTATGACTTTCATATATAACTTGATAATGCTTGGAGGATAGTAGATTCTCAATAAACACTTGCCGAATGAATGAATATACCCAGGGATATTGTTTGTGATAGGGAGAATCTTAGATGATCTTCAAGATTCTCATCTCCTGGCACACATACCTGTATAATTACCTTCACTGGAGTGTGAGCAAGACCTGTGAATGTCATGAAATATTGATCCCTATACCTATAATTAGATTATGATATGTGACAAAGGTGAAGAGTTCACAGATGTGATTAAGTTCCCTAAGCTAATCAAGAGAGAATATCTTGGGTGGGCCTGCCTTGATTAGGAACTGATTTCTACCAACAACAAGGAGCTCAGAAAAGCAGGTGGTCTTTCAGGAAGGACTGCAGCCCCTGTTGACACATTGGCTACCACCGAGTAGAGCAGAAGATCAAATCTAAGTTTTCCTTGATTCCTGATCCATAGAAACTATTAGATAACAAATGTATGCTGTTTTAAGTTATTGTGCAATAATAGAACACTTACACAATGATAAACTTACTTGTGTTGAAGAAAGGGACAGGAGAAACCATGCAACCCATATGGAATTTTTCTCCAGAATAAGAAATAAAACCTCTCCTTGGCCTCTAATGTCTCTTTTACAACATCAAATCTGATGTTGTAGGTCATCTGTGCCAAACCCATTACCTCCACACTACCTCTGGAGACCTCTAAACTTTAAATTTGTATAGCTCAGAGGACATTTAAGAGATGTCCTGCCTTCAGAAATGGATGCAAATTCAGTGGGATCTGGAACTTCACATTGTGGCTGAGTGCCCCTTTCTTGTGTCCCCTAAAGATCCCCATCTTATTTTCTCAGTTTTCTCAGTCTCTATTCCTGCAGTCTTTTACAATGAGTATTTGGACATTTGTTGCAAAACACAACACTGAGGAACATTTCAACACTGAGGCAGGAACTTGATCCACAGAGATTTTGCCTTCATTGCTCTGTGATGATCCATGCATAAGTATTTTCTTAAAACCTCCCTGGGGTGATCTAAAGGACTTAAAGAGTCTCTGATTTGATATTCAAAGGTTGTTTCTTCTTTGACCTTTACAAGAAATCAAACCTGCCAGTTTGATACCATTTGGGTAGATTTGCTATGGGCTTATGGGGATCCCAAAATGGGGATCATTTTAAGGTGGCTGTTCCCTATCTCCTATCTCATGAACTTCAGCCTTACTTATGTTTCTTTCAGATCTGCCCCTCCCACACATCAGCTTCCAAAAGCCCTTGCTTTCACTGCAGAATACTTAGTATGTGCTAAAGTCCCTTGTAACTATGACTCAGCCATCCCATCTCCAGCCAGGAGACCATTCTGTTACAGGGAAGAGTCACTTAAGTTTTCTGGGACTCCTTGGGTATGTCTCTGTATTGGTGTATTTGTAGGTCATTCTCTATATAAAACCTCCAAGCCTTCTACCTCTCTCCTTCCCTTACTCTCTACCTACACTTAGCCAATTTTTTTTTTTTTTGAACCAGGGATTGAACTCAGGGACACTCGGCCACTGAGTCACATCCCCAGCCCTATTTTGTATTTTTACTTAGAGACAGGGTCTCACTGAGTTGCTTAGGGCCTCACTAAGTTGCTGAGGCTGGCTTTGAACTCACGATCCTCCTGACTCAGCCTCCCAAGTAGCTTGGATTACAGGCAAGCGCCACCACGCCCGGCTCACTTAGCCAATTTTTAATCCTCATTTTATCTCATTGAGATCTCTTCCTATTTTACTAATCCATCATCCCCCACCCAGATTTACTTGATACTCTCCCCAAGATAAATGATTTCTTCCCCTACATTCTGAGACTTGCAATTCCCTCATTCTTTTGTCTTCATATAGCATCACCCAATAAGCAACTTATTCTTATGTTTGGGGCATGAAATGGTGAAAATCCAAAAGTCTGGTTGCTAACTTCTACTAGCCATTTACTTACATTGTGCTTTTATTATTAACTAATGCTAAACACTGTCCTTATCAGGAACTTTGCATTCGGTCATCTAATACAACAGGACATGAGATAAATATTACTATTAGTCCTATTTTGTAAAGGTTGAAAATAAGATTTGCCAAGAACTACATAGCTACTGATAAGATTTGAGCCTTGGTCTGCCTGACTCTAGAGCCCCAATACTAAGGAACTATTATTTTCCACCTCACAGGAGGAAAACCCTTGGCTTTACTAATTCTATTTTTAGATTCATTAGTGATAAAACAATTCTTTTTTTTCCCCATAGCTTTACTGAGGTAAAATTGAAGTACAATAAAATGCACATATTTGAAGTATGTAATTTGATTAGTTTAGGCATGTATCTAACCAATGCAATCAATATAAAAAGCGTTTCCATGATATTTTTTTTAATTTGAAATCATGCAGACAGAATTTCCTGCATGATTTATTACATTAGAAATCTATCACCTTAAGATATATAAAACCCCACTCTCACATGTCAACTATTTTAAAATTAAATGGCACACTTATAAATATCTCAGAGGTCAAGGAAGGAAGCACAAGAAAAGTAAATAAAATGTGCTTTGAACTAAGTGATAATAAAAGCTTAAAATATCAGAATCTCTGGGATGGAACAGTACTCAAATGAACATTTATAACTTAAAGTGTTTGTATCAGAAAGAAGATAGAATAAAAATCAAATTATTTTCAAATTTTATGTAGTAAGAAGGAAAAAATAAGAGTAGGAGCAGAGATACATGATATAGAGAGAAATAATACAGCTAAAATTTGATAAAAATCAAATGACTCTAGTCAAGAAAAAAAGCACAAACACAAAAATTAATATCAATGGAAAGAAAGCTATCAAAATAACCCTACAGATGCTAAAAATATATTAAGGTAATATTCAATTGTTTGCCAACGTATGTGATAGCTTACGTAACATGGTCCATATTAGAGAAGGATCAGTATGAGTGTATTCAGTCACGATGGATGAAATATTCTATATATGTCTGTTAAGTCTAAATTATCAATTGTATGTTTTACTTCTATATCTTCTTTGTTTAGTTTTTGTTTGGAGTATCTATCCAGTGATGACAGAGGCATGTTACAGTCACCCAGTATTATTGTGTTGTGATCTATTTGATTCTTGAAATTGAGAAGGGTTTGTTTAATGTATGTAGATATTCCATTGTTTGAGGCATAAATATACATGATTCTTAGGGTTTGTTGATGTAAAATTCCCTTAGGCAGGGTAAAATGGACTTCTTCGTCCCTTCTGATTAACCTTGGCTTAAAGTCCACTTTACTTTTTCAAAGAACCAACTTTTTGTTTTGTCAATTTTTTGAATCGTTTCTTTTGTTTCAATTTCATTGATTTCAGCTCTGATTTTAATAATTTCCTGTCTTCTACTATTTTTGGTGTCAATCTGTTCTTCGTTTTCTTGGGATTTGAGATGTAATGTTAGGTCATTTAGTTGTTGATTTTTAATTTTTGTAATGTATGAGCTCAATGCAATGAACTTTCCTCTTAGTATTGCTTTCAGAGTGTCGCAGAGATTTTGATATGTTGTGTCATTGTTCTCATTTATCCCTAAGAATTTTTTTACTTCCTCCCTGATGTCTTCTGTTACCATTGCATCATTTCAATAGCATATTATTTAGTCTCCAGGTATAGGAGTAGTCTTTGTTTTTTATTTTATCATTGATTTCTAATTGTATTCTATTATGATCTGATAGAACACAAGGTGAAAGACCTCTACAATGAAAACTACAGAACATATAGAAAGAAATTGAAGAAAACCTTAGAAGATGGAAAGATCTCCCATGTTCTTAGACAGGCAGAATTAATATTGTGAAAACAGCCATTCTACCAAAGGCACTATACAGATTCAATGCAATTCCAATTAAAATTCCAGACATTCCTCATGGAAATAGAGAAAGCATCATGAACTTCATCTGGAAGAATAAGAAACCTCAGATAGCAAAAACAATGCTGAGCAGGAAAAGTGAAGCGGGAGATATCACAATGCTAGCACTTAAACTATACTACAGAGCAATAGTAACAAAAATGGCATGGTGTTGGCACCAAAATAGACAGGCAGACCAATGGTACAGAATAGAAGACACAGAGACAAACCCACATAAATACAGTTACTTCATACTTGACAAAGGAGCCAAAAACATACAATGGAGAAAAGATAGCCTGTTCAACAAATAGTGCTAGGAAAACTGGAAATCCATATGCAGCAAAGTGAAATTAAATTCCTATGCCTCACCCTGCACAAAACTCAACTCAAAATGGATCAAGGACTTAAGAATTAGACCAGAGACCCTGCACCAAATTAAAGACAAAGCAGGCCTGAATTTTCATCATGTTGGCTTAGGATCAGACTTCCTTAACAAGACTCCCAAAGTACAAGAAATCAAAGCAAGAATCAATAAATGGGATGGACTCTAACTAAAAAGCTTTTTCTCAGCAAAGGATAATAATCAATAAAAAGAGAGCCTACAGAGTGGGAGAAAATCTTTTCCACATGCACTTCAGATAGAGCACTAATCTCCAGAATTTATAACAAACTTAGAAAACTTTACACCAACAATATAAAGAACCCAATCAATAAATGGAACAAGGAACAGTACAGACACTTTACAGAAGAAGATGTACAGGTGATTAATAAATATATGAAAAAGTGTTCAACATCTTTAGTAATTAGAGAAATGCCAATTAAACAACTCTAAGATTTCATCTTACTCCAATTAGAATGGCTATTATCAAGAACACAAACAATAATAGATGTTGGTGTGGCTGTGGGGAAAAGGCACACTTTTATGTTGCTGGTGAAGTTGCAAATTGGTATGGCCACTCTGGAAAGCAGTGTGGAGAATCCTCAGTAAACTTGGAATGGACCTACCTTTTGACCAGTTATCCCACTCCTTGGTTTATACCCAAAGGACTTAAAATTAGCATACTACAGTAACATAGCCACATGAATGTTTATAGCATCTCAATTCACAATAGCTAGATAGCTAGACTATGGAACCAACCTAGACGCCCTTCAACAGATGAATGGATAAAGAAACTGTGATATATATACACAATGGAATATTATTCAGCCATAAAGAAGAATAATATTATGGCATTATGCAGATTAATGGATGGAATTGGAGACTATTATGATAAGTGATATAAGCCAAGCCCCAAAAACTAAATATATAATGGGGGTGGGGGAATAGAGAAGAATGGAGGAACTTTAGATTATATAGAGGGAAATGAGAGGGAGGGGGGTATGAAAAATGGTGGAATGAGACAGACATAATTACCCTATGTACATGATTGATTACATGAATGGTATGAATCTACATCGTGCACAACCATAGAAATGAAAAGATGTACCCCATTTGTGTACAATGAATCAGAATGCAATTTGTAAAAATATAAAAAAAAAGACTAAATCATCCCCATAGCCATTATCTAACATGTAAATAGGTAATCACTTTCTCAGTATGAGAACTTAGCTTACAACCATCCCAGCAAAATCAATAGTCAGTTTGGGTCTGTTACTAGTCTTAGAAGAGTATCGTCCTTGTAGTATTTATCTGCCTGCCAATCTCCCTCACTATCACTTCCTTAGAAAACTCCTCTTACTCATATACCTTTAAACTACACCCTATATCTCTGTTCCGTGGAAAAATTATTCTAAAGAGTTCTACACATTTCCTGTGATGGGCAGAATAATGTTCACACACATACAATATCACATTCATCCTAATCCCCAGAATGACAAATATGTTGCTTTAAATAGCCAAAGGTCATCACATGCAGATGTGATTAAATTTAGGATCTTGAGTGGATTAAATTTAGGATCTTGGTTCTCCTGACAACTAGGTAGACTGGGCAGAGGATGGGAGAAACAAATCATGCAAATCTTTAAAAGCAGAAAGTCTTTCCAGGTGTGATTACAGACAGAGATGCAACTAGAAAGGATGGTCAGAGATGCAGCACTTCTGTCTTCAAAGATAGAGGGAGCAGGGCCCAACCCAAGAATCACCTGCAGACTATAGAAGTTGAAAATAATAAGAAAATTTTTCCCTAGAGACCCCAGGAAAAACACACTTGTTAAAACCTTGATTTTAACCTAGTAACACCAACCTTGGACTTCTTACCCTCAGAACAATATGATAATAAAGGTGTGTAAGTTTGAAAAAAAAAAGTCCACTTTATCTGATATGTGGATAGAAACCCTTGCTTGTTTATGTCATCCATACGAATGATGTTTTTTTCCCAACCTTTCACCTTCAGTCTGGGGATGTCTTTGCCTAGGAGGTGAGTCTCTTGGAAACAGCATATTTTTGGGATCTTGGTTTTTAATCCAATCTGCTGGTCTATATCTTTTAATTGATGAGTTTAGGCCATTAATGTTCAAGGTCATTATTGAGATATGATTTATATTCCCATCATTTGGGTTTATTTCTAGTTTTTAATTTGAAGTAGGTTCTCCTTTGATTGAGTATTCCCTTAGTGTGGTTCCTCCCTTTGCTGCTTTCCATTTTTTTTTATTTCATCTTCATAGAATGTTCTGTTGAGAATGTTCTGTTGTGCAGGCTTTCTAGTTGCAAATTCTTTTAACTTTTGTTTATCATGGAAGGTTTTTATTTCATCTTTAAATCTGAAGCTTAATTTTGCAGGATATAAGGTTCTCGGATGGCATTCATTTTCTTTCAGAGTTTGGTATATGTTATTCCAGGACCTCCTAGATTTGAGGGTCTGGGTTGAGAAATCAGCTGAGATCTACATTGGCTTCCCCTATATGTAATCTGGTACTTTTCTCTCACAGCCTTTAAAATTCTATCCTTATTCTCTATGTTAGGCATTTTCATTATAATGTGCCTTGGTGTGGGTCTGTTGTAATTTTTTTTACATTTGGGGTCCTGTAAACCTCTTGTAGTTGATTTTCAATTTCATTTTTTAGGTTTTGGAAATCTTCTGATATTATTTCATTGAAAAGATTATGCATTTCTTTGGTTGTATCTCTGTGTCTTCATCTACCCTGATAAATCTTAAATTTGTTCCTTTCATGCTATCTCATAATTTTGGAAGTTCTGTTCTTGATTTCTTACCATCTTCTCTGTGAGGTCAACTTTATTTTCAAGAGTATATATTTTGTCTTCACTGCTTCAGCTTCTGTCTTCCAAGTAGTGAAGTCTGTTGGTGATGTTTCCGATTGAATTTTTAATTTAGTTTATTGTTTCCTTCATTGAGAGGATTTCTGCTTGGTTTTTCTCAGAATCTCTGCCTCTTTATAGAAGTGATCTTTCACTTCCTGTATTTTCTCTCTGATTTCATTTCTTATACCGTCAGTTGAACTATCTACATTCAAAACTCATTCTCTGACATTTCTTCCACGGTGGTGTCAATGGATTCTGTTATTGAAGTAGTTTGGTTTGTTTGGGGTAATTCATCTACCAGTGTGGATGTGGGGCAGTAGAATTTCTATTCTGTGGCCTTATAGGGTCCCTGAAAGTTCCCAGTACCTCACTTGCTGAGAAGCTGCCTGTTTGCTTTCCTGGTTTCACTCTATTGAGCAGCCAGGAAAGCTACCTTCTCTATTCCACCATCTTGAAAACCTCTGTGATAACACAATTCTTCCTCCTTCCATCTTGTCTCAAAAAGAAGCCACCCCTCCTTACCTATAATTAATTTCTTCCCTGAAGGACTATTACTTAATTCTCCCATTACTTGCAAGATCATAAGGCCACTCCAATTCAGCAATTTCTTCTCTTTGTATCTTTAATTTGTTCCTCATTACTAGTTCTTTCCCCCCACCAACGTAAAAATAGACTCAAATGGCTAGTAGGCATAGATCTTCCTGGATATCTTATGGATCCCTCATATACAATCTGTCCAAAAAAACCCTCATCAAATGCAATTTCCATACCCCACACCCACCTGCCACAAACCTGTTCTACTTCTGCATACTCATCTATGAATTTATAAACATACTTGATTTTAAACTCTTAAGTAATGGCTTTCATAAGTGACTATGAAATATCATTATTAACAGTATCTAAATATCTAAATGTTGTTTTTTCTGTTAATGGAACAGAAAGTATCAAGCCTGTGATGTTAACACAAGCCATAAGCAGTAGACAACTGTAAACTTGATGATTACACTAATAAGATTTCTAATTGAAAAGAGCTTACACATCAGTGCTTGCTATTCTGTGGTCACTATGAAAATCATCTCAAACTAGTAGTAACAATTGTCATGTTTAAACAAAATCAATATTTTTATGAAGGGAATTTTTAAAGATAAAAATTGTGCTTTGATATAATAGATTGAGGCACAATGGGCAGAAACATGAAATTTGTGCCATTTCTAGGCTATGTGCTCTATGATGGTCAGAAGCTTTCATATTTTGCTCTGCACTACATTTCCCGCACCTAGATAGTGCCAAGAGCATAATTAGTGGTCAGTATATATTCATTAAATTAACAGATGAATGGGAGAACTTGATTAGGTTAGGATAAAGTAAGCTCTGTGACAAACAGAGCCCTGTTGGTACTTATTTTTCACTCATGTAACAATACTGGGCAAGCGAAAGCCTCTTCTGCATGTCATCTTCACCTTAGGGCTTCCACTGCTGCCCCAGAGGTTGTCTCCATTTCCTCCAGCCAGAGAAGGAAACAGCACATGGGAGAATGGCTCATGGAGTTCATGGGACAAGGCTGAAATCAGTGCATATCACCTCCACTCACATTCCAATAACTAGAACTCAACCACAGGGCTGCATGGTATTGTAAAAGAAACTTGGACAGGTTGTCTAGCTTTGCCCAGAAAGAGAGAAGGAATTTCTACAAGAAACTAGTAGCCTCCTTCTCTTGCAATGCCCTATACCTTTGAGCAGATGGCAACCAGATCCCATTTTATCTCCTCAAAGCAACATACTTTTGCTCACATAAAACATATTAGCCATATCATTCTCTTTTCTGATTGTATACACAAAAATGTGTGTAGGAATCTAACAGCCATTGGGTCATAACTGCCATTTTACCTACCAGGTGACACTGGCAAACATCCCAAGCCAGATAGGACAAACGACGTCCCTAAGATAGTTGCTGAGCCTGGTGTACCAGCCTTTGATGCCTGGACTGTTTCTTAACTGACACTGGACATGTTAATGGTTTTTTAGAAAGACCAGGTACATTCTGGTTGGCTACAGCCCACTTTTGTCTAAATTACTAGTAAGCTCTCTCCTCCTGCTTTGGGGTAGAGGGATCCACATATCCTGTGCTATCCAAGACATATTTCCATCCAAAAGTCCTCAGGAAACTGCCCGTTGTGGAATTCTGAGTCCGTCTGCCTGTGTTTGGTCTCACAGCACTTTGTGACTGGTTCTTATACACTGGGACTAAGTTTTTCTGAAATGTGTAAAAATAACATTTGTATAATTAGGAATAAAGTTAATTTTCTTATCAACTCATCATGTCACTATTACTCTGCCTTTAAAGCTAGAAACTTAGGTACCATCATTAAATTCTCCATTTTATGCCAAACCTCTATATACAGTCTGTCATCAGTGTACCCCATTCCACCTTTCCACCTCAGCAATAAGACTTAAATATTGCCTCTTCTCTCTAACTCTATTGTTTCTTCCTATTTGTAGGACCAGGTTGCTAACATTGAAAGATGCAATAGGTTTCAAAACAGTCTTCAGGCCACAAGTCCTCTTGTGCAACTGATTAAAATATCTTTCTTCCTTCAAAATTATGTTTCTGAACACAAAGCTACTAAGTTTCACATCAGGTTAGTAAAGTAAAACACACAAACAAAACAAATGGAAAAAAACCTCTTTTTTGCCTTCCTGTAATTTTCAGATAAAATCCAAATTCTTGGCTTGGCATCATATTAGGCCCATGACTCTATGCCTGATCAATTTCTAATTCCAAGTCTTTTTCACAAGCTTTGAACCTAGCTAAAAGGCCTCCCCCTCTTTGTTTCCTAAATTACTTTCATTCTAAGAAATTAGCTGAAGTATTACCTCTTCTATGAAGATTTTTCATATTTATCACAGGCAGAGTACCCTGATCCATTCTCTGTGATCCACAGTACTTTTCCCAGTTCTCTGTCATGGCACCCACCATGTTGGTCTGTCCACAGTTTTTATCCCCCTAAGACTACAATATAATCCCAGGAGCAGGTGTTCTGTAATCTTTTCGGTATCCTGAATACCTATGATGCCTTGTAATACATCCTGGTTGCTCCATTATTATTTCAAAAGAATGAAAATCCAAAGTGACACCAGTAAAGATTTCTCTTGGGGATAAAGGGCCATATCAAAATTGGGAACTGGAATAACAATATAATCTTCTAGAACCTAAACGTATTCTTTCTCCCCGTGATTCTCTAGGAATTATCATCACCACCAATATAAACACCCTGCCCACTCTTAACCCACCTTCTGTCCCACATGTGTATCCTAATGATCCTCATGCTCTCCTTGTTTGCTTAGCCTCAGGAATTCAGCAACCAGGCAGCCCAATTTGGTAAAATTATCTTATTTCCCCAAAAGTTTACCAACTATTCCAAAGCCTTATCTTTGTGCGTTTTAGCCAAATTGGTCACTAGTATGAATCATGGATGAGTCTTGCTAAAACTCTTAACCAGACAAGGTCAAGATGCACAGACTCAAGAGTCATTTTAGTGCATCATAGTAGTACACATCCCCGTTGAGCACTGATGCTTCTAAATGCTGCTATTTAACTGACTCAGAAACCAGGGCTCTAATCCAGGGACAGGAGACAAACACAGGGCTTGTTTTGCATAAGCAATCTCTACTCTTGCACATCTGATGTACCTCTGTTTGGTACATGTTCAGACTGTCTGAATGTCTGATCTCTAGTTTTCCTTTCTACTTGATCTCTTTCTAGTCCATTGGGCCATTGGCCTGCCTAAAGCCCATGATTCTCCCAGCCTATAAAACACACTTTGATTGTGTGTGTGTGTGTGTGTGTGTGTGTGTATGAAACACAGCTTAGTTGATGTTTTAGGAAGCTCATATGAGAGTATTAGGACATGTAGTCTATCTTAAGTAAAACCTTAAGTTTTACTTCCTTTTCACATTGAATGAGGCATGCATTGGCTCTTTATTATACATTGAATTTCTAAAACCAAAAGCATTTTCAGAGTCCATAGTATAACTTAGCTTTATAGATAAGGAAATGTAAGATGAAAAAAGCTTATTCCCAAGGCCATACAGATAAGGTGCAAGTATGCAACTGAGCCTGAAATGCAAACCAAATTCTACAGAACTGAAAGCCTTGGCACTTTCCAAAGGCTCATTTTATTTTGACATTTCCAATCTGATGCCAGGGACATGATGGGTCTCACAGGCTGAGAGTCAGGGCAAGACTTACCCATAACATAGGGGATATGTCAGAGATTTCTTTAGTGGGCATTATTAAGTGGCAAACAGCAGCGTTTTGATGATTTGATACGCCATTTGAATGTGGCTCCACCAAAACATGGTGTTTTGTTCTGCTCATTTACTACCATCAGAATCACAGGGCACACACAATGTGTCAGCTAGAGGGACCCATTTTGACTGTTTTCAGCCCTTTCCTGCTACTGCTGAGAAGAGCAGGGAAGAGACCTGCCAAGGGTCACAAAGAAAGCTGGTGAAAGCACTCTGTCCAGAGCCTGGCTTCCTGGCACAGCCCTCAGGACTATTGCATGTCCCTCTTTCACACAAAGCCCTGCCCACTCTGTCCATTATGGTCTCCGCCTTCAAACTAGCCTACGATATACCAAAGCACGTTCTAGAAATCCTGCTCCACAATGTCCTTTCCCTTTATTTATGCCATTGACCATATTAAAAGTCTTACAAAAGCATAAAATTTAACTACGTGTAATCAATCACATTCATTAAATGAATAAGATTCAGCAACACTTTATTCTGAGTGAAAAGGAAGCAAACTCAGCAACACTTTATTCTGAGTGAAAAGGAAGCAAACTCAGAAAAACAGAGAAGTAGAAAGTAAAAATTCAGAAGTTCAGTTATAAGATAGTAAAAATTTTAAATAAAATTAAGTAAAAATATTAAGGATGATTATTAAAACATTTTAAATCACTAAAAATAATAAAGAACACATGCTTATTTTTAAGGGTACAAACTAAAACCAAATGTAATAATTTATGACAATAAGCTAAAGGGTTTAAAAAAACAGAAAGTAGGTAGCAGAATAAATTTCTGAGCTAGAATTCTAGAATAAGAGCAAACTTGGCCAATATGTTTTAGGCAGAGAGTAGAGTGACACAGAAAGGAATCCCTCTCTTACTATTTACCAGAAATTCTGGAAGCTTCTGAAAATCCAGTGTAGACAGTGGTCAAGCCTGACTCTAGAAGATAGTTCTATACATGATACTTGGTGATATTTCTGTTTTATATTGCTATTAAGTCACCCCAGGAATGGTTGTTCTGTCATCCTAAGGGGATGATAACTGTACATTATGGATTTGAATTAGAAAAGAACTCAGAAGTCAACCTAGCTTCTGGTCCTGGCTCCATCTCAGTTGTCTTCTGAATAAAATGGGCATTAGATTGCCTGGCTTATTGCTGCAGTTGTGAGGAACCAATGAGAAAAATCATTTTAGTAAAGCACTTAGCCCAGTACCAGAGAGACAGACAGTCGATACCTGGGAAATTTTAGCTATTTAATTGTGTAAGTAAATGAGACTAAAACTCCCTATAGACAAGAAGCCTATAGGTTTTGTTCACCACAGTAAACACCAAGCACAGTGCTTGGCACATGGTAGGAATTCAAATACTTATCAAGTGAATTAATATAATGATCTTTCCATTATTTCTCATTTTCTTTTTTCTTCTTTGACTGATTATAACACACACACACACATTTATTTAGCAGGCACTGTGTGCCAGATATTCATATTCTATAAATGAAAATGTATAAGATAACCAAAGATTTTAAGCAGGAGTGTGACAAGCCCAGGTGTATTTTGGATTACAGTGATAGCAATGTGGAGAGTAGGTCAAAATGCAACGAACTTTGGTCTGGGTGATTAATGATAATACTCTTAAACAAAATACTGATCATGGACATAAAAAGAGAATATAGATCAGAAAATGGATTTATGAAGTTTCATCATGGGGTTCCAGTGAATTAAATGTGGGGACTGAGAAATAGGAGTATCCTGACTTAGATGTCACACAACACACTTGCTACATAACTAACATAGTGTGATACCACATCCATTTCCCCAGACTTATCTAAATATCATTGTTATATTTTTTCTTTCAATCAGCTATTAAACAAAGTATTGTAGTAGGTATAAAGTAGTAGTTTTGTTAAATTAACTGGAGTAGAATGAAAAATCAACTGGTCCAACATGCACTGAGATTTTTTTGTTTAGTCTTGTATTTTTGAATAAAAACTGAAACATGTATACTCTCAAATGAAATAGGAAGCAAGGAAGGAAAGACAAAGAAAAAGGAAGAAACATGAACCATAAAGTAGCCTCTTATGGACTTTTTACCATAGACCACTGGTGATGTGTCTGTAAGTTACCTGGACAAATTTGATTCAGGTTCCCTTATTATTTGACAATTACAGTCAGGTAACAAAAAACATTTGCAAAAAGAGAAAGTCTGGGGGAATTCTTCCCCTCTAACAAATGAAAGAAGAAATATATATATGAAAAAAATAGCATACAAGGAAATGTACAAGCTCTTTATTAGTTTTCAACTTGCCTATATTCAAGTCATTTTCTGCTGTTTCTAAGAACTTATTTAAAATTTGCACTAAGTATTATCTATTTATTAGTGCACATTTTATATTTAGGCAACTGCCTCATGTTGGGTAGTTTGAAACTAACATTTGACATAATGGAACTGTCCTGCTTCTATTCTTTCTCAAGATTGAGATTTTCAGGGATGAAGTTTTATATATATAATTTTTTTCTTTTCTTTTTCTTTTCTTTTTTTGGTGGTCAGAGAGGTTATGGAGACTTGAACTCCGAGGCACTCGATCACTGAGCCACATCTCCAGTCCTATTTTAATTTAGAGACAGGGTCTCACTGAGTTGCTTAGTGCCTTGCTGAGGCTGGGTTTGAACTCACCTCAGCCTCCCAAACCCCTAGGATTATAGGCATGTGCCACCATGCCCAGTTGAAGTTAAATTTTATGTGGAAAAATAGTCATATTCTTCCTAAAGATATATAAATCTGTTTCTTCCTATTGAAACTCTTGAAATATGTCCATGAAGTATCTCTGACATTTGAATAGCCAGTACAAAGTTCTTATTGGAAATAAGAGGATTATAAATTACAAATTTCAAAAGGATATTCAAGATGGCAAATTAGAGGAAAGTTGCATTTCTAGTTGCTCCATGGCTTCGAATTCAAGCAGCAGGAACACAGCCTCTTGGAAAGGTAGGTGAAAGAGGGAATTTACTCAAGTCAACATTAGATAGCCAGAGCCTGAAAGACCCAGAAATTTTGGTGCATTGAACAAATAAGAAAGAGTACATTGGAGCCAAGTCAGTTGCAGTGCGGCAGTAGTGCCAGTTAACCACAGAGGGGAGGGAGGGCACACAGCGAAACACAGTGAACAAATTGGGTGCAGAAACACCTGTAGAACAGTGAAGTAGTCTGAACTTAACTGAACCAGAAGCTACACAGCTAGCTGGTATATGAAAAGAGATCTGTGTTTCTCAACTGGCAAGCAAAGAGCTGAAGCAAGGAGTCAGATTAAGGAGGTCATGCTGCAACTTACTGCTGTGGGAGCTCAGGAGATCATAGCAAATATTGCCATACTGTGCTGGCAAGTGCCTGCCATGTGGCCTAGGGTGTACCTAGCAGAATGTGATTCAAACAGGCACGGAGAAGATTGTATCCAGGGGAATGCAAGTCAGAGATATGGAGGGGAGTGCAACTCCCTTCCTCTCTGAGTGGCAGCTCACATGACCAACTGAAGAAGGTCAGGAAACTGGACAGGTGGGCATATTTGGATCTGAGTCTGGGAAGGCCATGTTCATGGGTGATGGAGTACACAAGACCTACAGAGGGTTGGCTCCCCTTTCAAGGAGAATTCATGGGAGGCCCATGAAATCCAGACTGACTTCTGCCTGGCCCTAGAGGTGTGTTGATCTAATCTCTCCACAGCAGATACCACCCTGATTAGAGCCAAGTCCCATCCTCTGGAAGTTCCCATTTAGAACTCTGCAGAAGTCCCACACTGGGAGTTCATTGATCTGGTCTGTCCAAAACAAAACTCCCATTGATGTTACTTCCCATCAGTTTTGTCCTATTTTATAGTGGTGATAAGGAAAGCTGAGAGCTATTTCATCCAGCTTCAGCTTTCGGTCACTTCCGCTGGCAGTTTGGTGAACAACACAAAGAGAGAAAGGGTTTAACAAGTCCCAGCCCTTTCTCTCTCTGAGGGGAAAATAGTTCAAGAAGAAATGGAAAAAAAGGACAGTGGGGTATAGACCAAGAACATCCATCCTTGTCATCAGCTTTGACCACCTCAACAGAGAGAATTCTTTTTTTTTTTTTTTTTTTGGTGTTCTTGCTGTGGTGATTGGTTCAACACACACACACACACGCACACATACACATTTGTTTCTGTTTTCTCATTTTTATGTTTATTTTTGTTTTGTTATTTGAGGGTTGGGGGTTTTGTTTATTTTGGTTTTGTTTTGGTAAGTTTCTCTTGTTTTTCTCTCATTTCTACTTTCTAGTAGCCAAATTCTGTTCTTCTTTCTCCCTTTATTTTTTTCTTATTTTTCTCTTCCTTCTTTATAGCCATCACTTGTTACATCTCTTCTGTTTTCTCTCTGTTCATATTTTGAACATCCCAAACTTTTTTTACTGTCTTATTTTCTCTTATCCTATCATATTTTCTCTTCCCTTAAAGAATTGTATTTTACCATCTCTTAGAACTATTGGGTTTATGTAATTCCTACCCCAAGCATTCATATTGTTGCAGTTACTGGTATCGTGGACAGTGTAATTGAAATCTGCTGTTTACTTTGATTCCAGAGCTAGTTCACAGGCATTTATTATTGTTACTATTGGCATCTGTTTACCTTACCATTCCTGTTTTTGTGTTAGTGTTGTAGGTGTCATAGTAGGCGCTGGGTATTTATTTTATGGCTGTATATGATTCTCTTCTGTTGTTCATTTCCCTCTTTTTTTTGTGAGGTGCTTCTAATTTGCAGGGACATTATGAGTTTGCAGGGTAGAGAATCTACTACTGAGCTAAACCCAGCCAAGAGACAATGCACCTTGCTTCACACTCAAACAAATCATGCTCAAATTTCAATGACACTTTTAATACGAAGAATACAAACCAACAACAAGGCACCAAGCAGGAATGACTGGGGGTACCTCTCAGGCAGGTCTGACTCATAGACTTCCACTCCTATACTCAAAACAGAATTAACAGAAAGACCTATGAGGTGTCTTAATCTAGGTCACTCCCATATCCCTTTAGAATATACAGAGTTGTTATAACAGAGTGTATACCACCAATATCCTGTTGTATATACTGCAATTGCCAGATCCAGTAGAAGGACTCCACTAATTTGAGATCTGCAAGGAAAGTAGGATCTTTAAGCTCTTATACAATACACACCATCAAAATACACTAATCATTACCAAAGAACTAACAAGAAAACTATACTACAAAGAGTATATGTTTCCACTTGGAAACAACTTGATATCCTAGAATACATTGCCAAGAGAAGTCTGTGCCTTAAAAATGCCCAGCTAGAAGAAAGAAAAAGAAATTCATCACAATGATGCACAAAACGCAACATGGGATTACAAGAAACATGAAAAATAAATTAATATAATGCCTCCTAAAGTTCATAATTCACCAACTAATGACTCCAAAAATATTGATGTGGATGAAGTACCAGAAAAGAGATTAAAAAGAAAGATTATAAAAATGATGAATGAATTCTAAGAGAACAAGGAAAAACAATTGAATGAATTAAGGAATTCAGGACAGGATATAAATAAGAAATTCATTAAGGAGGGCTGGGGATATAGCTCATTTGGTAGAGTTCCTGCCTTGCAAACCCAAGGCCCCAGCACCGCAAAAAAAAAAAAAAGAAAAGAAAAAGAAAAAGAAAAAAGAAATTCAAATTCAATAAGGAGAGAGAGATATTGTAAAAGAACCAAACAGAAATCTTAGAAATAAAAGGCAAAAAAATAAGTCTGTCCGATAGCATAGGTCATGCAGAAGGCAGACTTTTAGAACTGTAAGACAAAGTGGCCAAATTTGAACATTCTGACCGTCATAGAGAAAAGAGAATAAGTGACCATAATCAGAACACAAAATAACTCTGGGAAAACATTAAGTAACCAAATTTAAGAATCACTGGTGAAGAGGCTATGAGACGCATGCTAATGGCATGGACAACCTCTTCAAGGAAATAACAAAATTTTTCAAATCTTGAGAATGAGTTGGCTAGCCAGATACAGGAGGATTTCAGAATTCCAAATAGACAAGATCACAAATAGACCATTCTGCATTGTCATTCAAATACCTAACATACAGAACAAGGGCAGGTTTTTCAGTCTCAAGAGAAAAATTTTAAGTGACACAGGGAATTAATTACTTCTGATTTCACAGCATAAGTTCTAAAATCCAGGATAGTTTTGGAATGATATGTTTCAAGTCCTGAAAGAAAATAACTCTCTACAAATATTTACAAATCCACAAAAGCTACCCTTCAGAATCAAATAAGAAACTGAAACCTTTCAAAAACAAGCAGAAACTAAAATAATTCATAATTACTAAGCTAGCACTAAAGAAAACACTTAGAGAAATACTACATACAGAAGAAATAAAAAACCAACTCCAGAACTCACAAATGGAAAAATCTCATTTGAAGAGTAGCTAAGACAAGAGTAACAGGACCAAAGTAAACATTAGAAATAAATCAAAATGGCAGAAATGCATAAAAATTTCTTTATAATGACAATGAATGAAAGTGGTCTCAAATTAAACCACAGACTGGCAGAATGTATTATTATTATTATTATTATTATTATTATTATTATTATTATTATTATTTGCAAGAGACTCACAAGCAAGGATAGACACAAGCTGAAAGTGAAATAATGAAAATTGGTATGCCATGCAAATGGAGTCCAAAACAAGAAGGAGTGGCTACTCTCTTATCTAATAAAGTAGACCTCAGTTCAATTCAAAATTAATCAGAAGAGACAAAGAGGATCATATCATACTGGTACAGGGAACAATACAACAAGAAGATAAAATGATAATAAATACTTTTTCCCCCAAATGTTGCTGCACCCAATTACATAAAACAGACAATACTCAATTTAAAAGTTCAGGCTCTACTACAATAATATTGGGTGTTTTCATCATAAATCTCTCACCAATAATTAGGACATCCAGACATTAGCTGAGTAAAGCCTCTTCAGACCTAAAAATATTAAAAATCAAAGAGAATTAACAGACATCTACAAAATATTCCATGCAAGAACAGTTGAATTCACTTTCTTCTCAGAAGTCATGGAAACTTCTCCAAAATAGACCATTGTTTAGGTTACAAAGTAATTCTTAGAAAATAAAAAAGATAGTATAATTACTTGTATCTTCTCCGATTATAATGGAATGAAATTAGAAATCAACCACCTTGCAAAAAACCCTACAAAAACTATTAAAAAAAACACATAGAGATGGAATAGTACACTTTTGAGTGATAAATGGGTGATAGAAGAAATCAGGGGAGAAATTAGAATATCATACAATCAAATAAGAATAGTGATAAAACATAGTAGAGCTTCTGGGATACTATAAAAGTGGTTCTAAGAGGAGTATTTATAGCTATGTGTGACTACAGAAGAAAATCAGAAAGATTCCAAAGAAGCAATCTAATGATGGATCTCAAGGTCCTTGAAAAACAAAAAGAAACAAATTCCATAATCAGTAGAAGGAAGAAAATAATTAAGATCAGAGCTAAAATCAATGAAATAAAAGTTTAAAATACTAAGAAAAAGTTGGTTAGAAAAGATAGACTCAAACTAAAAAGCTTCTTCTCAGCAAAGGAAACAATCAGCAATGTGAAGAGAGAGCCTTCAGAGTGGGAGAAAATCTTTGCCACACACACTTCGGACAGAGCACTAATCTCCAGAATCTACCAAGTACTCAAAAATCTTTACACCAAGAACACCAATAACCCAATCAATAAATGGGCCAAGGAAATGAACAGACACTTTACAGAGGAAGATCTACAAGCAATCAGCAGATTTATGAAAAAATG
>JAJEJO010004934.1:301781-332354 GCA_020662805.1 Glaucomys volans
AACTTGGAATGGATCCACCATTTGACCCTGCTATCCCACTCCTTGGCTTATACCCAAAGGACTTAAAATCAGATTGCCTCAGTGATGCAGCCACATCAATGTTCATAGCTGCTCAATTCACAATAGCTAGATTATGGAATCAACCTAGATGCCCTTCAGTAGATGAATGGATAAAGAAACTGTGGTATATATACACAATGGAATATTACTCAGCTATAAGGAAGAATAAAATTATGACATTTGTAGGTAAATGGATGATGTTGGAAACTGTTATGCTAAGTGAGATCAGCCAATCACATAAATCCAGGGGCCGAATGGTCTCTCTGAAAAATGAATGATGATGCATAATGTGGGGGGGAAAGATGGCAAGAATGGAGGAAAGATAGCTAGCATAGAGGGAAGGGAGGGGTGGGGGCGGGTGGGGGGTAAAATTAATAACAGAGTGTATGACAGATACCATTGCCCTGTGTAAATGCATGAACGCACAGATGGTGTGACTCTACTTTGTGTACAACCAGTGAAACAATAGCTGTACTCCATTTGTGTTCAATAAAAAAAAAAAAAAGTATTGTCTACCCTTAAAAAAAAAAAAAAGATAGACTGATAAACCCTTAAGCAAATTAACTAAAATAAAAGTAGAGAAGACCCAAATTAATAAAATCAGAAATTAAAAAGGAGAAATCACCACAGACATCACAGATATCTGTGGATCACTGTCACTATTTTGAAAACTTACACTCCAATAAATTGGAAAACCTTAAAATAAATGGATATGTTCTTAGATACATAACATGCCAAAATAGAATCAAGATGACATAGAAAACCTAAACAGACCAACAACAAGTAGTGATATACAAGCAGTAACAAAAAGCCTTCTAACAAAGAAAAATCCAGAACCAGATGGATTCTCAGCTGACTTTTATCAGACCTGTAACAAAGAAATCAGGCCAATGTTCCTCAAGTTATTCCATGGAATAGAAATGGGTGGTGCACTTCCAAATTAATTCCATGAAGCCAGTGTCATACTCATGCCAAAACCAGATAAGAACCACCAAAGAAGGAAAATTACAGACCAATATCCCTGATGAACTTAGGTGCAATAATTCTTAATAAAATATTAGCAAATCAAGTTCAGCAACATATTAAGAAGATTGTATATCATGATCAAGTTGGCTTCATTCCAGGATTTCAAGGATGGTGTAGCATGAAAATCAATAAATATAATTCACCACATAAAGAGAATTAAGGACAAAATCAATAGTAAGCTCAAAAGATGCAGAAAAAGCCTTCAACAAAATTTAGCATCCATTTGTGATAAAAGCACTGAACAAACTAGGGCTAGAGGGAACTTACCTTAACATCATACAGGCTATTTACAACAAACACAAAACCAACATCATAGTTAATGGGGGAAAACTAAAAGCATTTCCTTTAAAATATGGAACAAGACAAGGTTGTCCACTCCTGTTCAATATGATACAAGAAATTCTAGCCAGAACAATTATAAAAGAGAAGGAAATAAAAGGAATTAAAAAACAAAAGTAAGAAGTCAATTTATCACTGTTTGCAGATATTATGAACCTATACTTTGAAGATCTAAAAAGCTTCACCAGAAGACTACTAGGGCTACATGAATGAATTCAGCAAAGTAGCAGGTTACAAAATCAACATGCAAAAATCAGCATATCCCTATGTACAAATAATGAAAAAAGAATTCAGGAAAACCATCCCACTTGCAGTAGTCTAAAAAAATGTTTAGGAATAATCTAACAAGGTGAAAGACCTCTACAAGGAAAACCATAGAATACTAAAGAAAAAAATTGAAGAGATCTTTAGAAAATGGAAAGATCTCCCATGTTCATGGAAAGGCACACAATTAATATTGTTAAAATGCTCATATTACCAAAAGCATATACAGCTTCATTGTAATACTTACCAAAACACCAGTGACATTCTTCACAGAACTAGAAAAAAAAGTCCTAAAATTAATTTGGAAGAATGAAAGTCCCAGAATAGCCAAAGCAATTCTAAATCAAAAAAATCAATACTATAGGTACCATAATACCTGACTTCAAAATATACTGCAGAGCTTCACTAACAAAAACTGCATGGTACTGACATAAAACAGATACATAGACAAATGAAACAGAATAGAGATACAGAAACAAGCCCACACAGATTCGGTCATCTGATCCTTGACAAAGAACACATTGCCAAAAATATATGTTAGAGAAAAGACAGCCTTTTTAACAAATGGTGCTGGGGAAACTGGTTATCTGTATGTAGAAGAATGAGTCTAGATCCCTATCTTTCATTTGGCACAAAAGTCAGTTCAAAATAGATCAAAGGTATTAGACCCCAAAAATGCAATTCCTAGAAGAAAATGCAACTCCTAGAAGAAAATCCTAGGGTTAACACTCCAGGATGTAGATACAGGCAAATGACTTTCTCAACAGGACCTTTAAAACTCAGGAAATGATACCAAGAATTAATAAATGGGATGGCATCAAATTAAAAAACTTTTGCACAGCAAAGGAAACAAGAATGTGAAGAGAGAATCTATGTAATGGGAGAAAATCTTTGCTAGCTACTCTTCTGGTAGAATTAATATCCAGAATATATAAAGTACTCAAAAAACAACACAATTAATAAAAGAACAAATGAACTAAACAGACATTTCTCCAAAGAAGAAATGCAAAGAACCATCAAATATATGGGAAAAAATGTTCTACATCTTTAGAAATTGGGGAAATTAAAAGCCAAACTATGCTGAGATTTCATTTTACTCCAGAAAGAATGGCAGCCATCAAGAATACAAACAATAATAAATGCAGGAGAGGATGTGGGGAGAAACGAGCACTTTTACACTGTGCTGGGATTGTAAATTAGTGTAACCACTATGGAAATAAGTATGGAGGTTCCTCAGAAGACCAGGAATGGAACTATCATATGTATGTGTATCATACACATATCAGTGTATCATATACACTCCTAGTGTTTATCCTAAATAATTAAAGTCATCCATGTTATAGTAAAGCATGCATATCTACAGCATATATATGTGTGTGTATATATATTTTATATATATAGTTTTATATAGCCATAAAGAATGGAATTATGTCATTTGTAGGAAAATAGATGGAACTTGAGAACATTTTGTTAAGCAGAATAAACTAAACTCAGAAAACCAATGGTCATATATACTTTCTCTCATATGTGGAAGCTAGAGAGGAAAATGGAAAAGGTATGTGTGTGGTTGGGGGTAGATTTCATGAAAATTGAAAGGAGACCAGCAGAAAATTGAAAGAGACATTCATAGTAGAGAAGAAGAGGGAAAATGGAATGCTGGGGAACTGGCAAAATTATAGTGATATACTGTGTGGATTAATGAATATAAAACAACAAATCCCACTATTATATATAACTACCAATAAAAACATGAAAAACACTACAAAAATACCACAAAGCTCTTTAAAATTCGATTTTTATATTAAATATCAATTTGAATTAGGCTATAATTGGGGCAATATGTAAACTGAAGTTTTTAAATCCTTATTTTGAATTGTGTTCAATTAGTGAACATGGAAATCAAATTTAACTACATGTAAATCCATTATAGTAAATACAAAAAGAGATCTTTGATGTGCTGACAGTAATCACTATGTTCTTATAATCTCATATTTTTATAAATTATTACTTAAGAATAAAGCAAAGAAGAAATTTCAACCAGGAGGATGGAAGTGAAATACTGGGAAGAACAGTGAGCAGTGAAACTGATACAAATGTGCAAAACCTATCCAGATATTGACTGTGTAGAACAATAAAAATGACAGAGTCTAATTTGAAAGTATAAAAGTGTTAGAAAAATTATAGGAATTAGAACTTTCTAACATCTTTGTATTTTTCTGAAGAAGGGTAAAGATGTTTGGTTCACGTATGCATGTGAAAGTGTTAGTGGTAATGTTTGAAGAGAATAAAACATGTGACTTCCAAACCTGTTGAGGAATAAGATGAACTTAAAAAAATTCAATCAATCCAAATGAAGTTAGGGAGGAGAAAAACCTACACAGTAGGCCAAATATTAGCACAAAATAAAATAGTAGAGAAGAATTCATATATATATTCATAATTGCAGTTAATGTAAATGAAATAAGCCCTTGTTGATAAATGCCAATTAAGAATGTTGATTTGGAATTTTAAACAGTAAGCTAAATTGTATTTACTTGATAGTTATTTTAAAAATGAAGATATATGCAGGCTGAATTTCAGACAAAGTAAGTACCTGAGAATCATGAATCAAAGGCAAGCCCTAGAGTTCTACTTGCTAGGAAAAAAAAAGATACTTAGGTGAAAAAGTTTACAAGGGATGAAGAAAGCTCACAGTCTTATTTTTTTTTTTAATGGAAGGAATATTTTACCAGGAAGATACAATAATTAGCAAATATACCCAACAATAGGCCTCAAATATACAAAGTGAAACACCATTTAAGAGGTCTGGTCGCTTCAGAATATGAATCAACGCACATTTATCTGGGTGATAGAAATATTTTATTCTCAGGAGAAACTTTTGTTACAATACTAGCTAGTAATAGTAAGTCTATAATACCCTCACTAAATAGATCTTACTTAAAATACAGAATAAATTCAAAAGTTATTCACAAATCGGTTAAAAAAAAGGGCCTCAATAAGTAAGAAAAGAACCAACATAGAGAAACTCTCATTTTACCCATCCATGTTCCCAACTTCTGCTTCTGTTCTTTCTTGCCCACAGCTGAGGGCATTTCTAGGTCCAGCCACACCCACACTTTAAGTCAGACTCGAGCAGAAATTGGTGGACCTCTGTGGTCAACAAGCACCTGTTAGCATTGTTGTCTTGGCTACTAGTGAAATTTGGCTTCTCCACTCCTCTTCTGTGCTCTCATTAATCTCCCTCCAAAGACACTAATTTTGGCCCCTGAATCACACTTCTGATAATTAGTGACTGGCCTTAGGAGCAATTCCTGTGCCCCACCTGTCAAGTGAGACAACCCATTTCTTCAGCTTCGTTGCTCCTTGATAAGTGAAAAAGTTAAGCCATCTCCTTTAGAAACAGTAGTTAGAGAGAAAGAGTTGCTTCTGTCAGCATTGTAGCTGGGTTACATCCCTTTTGTCCTAACCCTGTGGGAATAGGTCTAGTTCAAGGTACCTGCCAACTCCCCAACTGTATCTGCCAACCCCCATGCCTGTCAGTTGTAGCTCCAGACCTCTACCCTAGTTCCAGACATCAGTGACTGATTTTTAACTCTTGTTTTCTAACATGTATTATCAGATCTACCACTCAGTGGAAAATTATTCAAGTCCACTAAATTTCTATTTCAGAATGTCTACCCCATAGCAAATGGAGATGAGATGAATGAGACCTTTCTGGTGCCAAGACTCTGTAACAGGGAAACGGCAATCAGAAAGGTGTATTTACAGTTACTCCAAACATGGGACTTTGTCACGTTGGGTGGTAAAAATTGCATTAGCCAGAGTACTTGGGTTGCAAACAACAGACAAAACTCTAAATTCAACCACAGAAAAAATGTTTTGTCACAGATTTGCCAGTTCAGAATCATAGAAAAAACTTTGAAAAGAACAGGAATTTAGGTATCACCAGAGACCAGTGCAGAAGGAACTAAATTCAGTCTCTTCAGGAGGTATCAGTGGGCTAAATAAAATATAATTCTTTACTTCCCTTATGTTACTTTTCAAGGTATCATTGGTGAAAGCCAATTCCTTGGCTAGAAGATGATGGGGTATTTTGACAAACCCAGGAAAAGTCCATGAAGAAGGGCAGAGATAATTCCTAAAGTAAAAGGGAGCTGCTATTGCCAGAGGGAGAGGAGTGGCTGAGCTGTGGAGGATCCTCAACAGATGTCAGTTACCAAAAAAGCAGCCTGGAAGGTATCCATTAGATTTTGACATATTATATCAAGGACAAAGAGTACAAAGTACAGAAACCAAAGGTGAGTGTCCTGAACTATCTGTATAAATGATCTCTCTGAGATCACTATGAAGCAGGCTACACGTGCCATAAGTGAGGGAAGAACAGTGTGAGGGGAGACTTAGTGGAGGAATTTTAGTGGAGGAAACCAGGAAAAGCTGCAAGGAGAAATCAGCATTTAATATGGATAAGATTAAAGAAAGGAAAAGGAGGACTCAGGCAAGAGGAACAACACTGGTAAAAGTATAAAGAAGAAAAGCAAGGGCAGGTTTTAGGAAGGAAAACTATTTTTAAGGGTAGATATTCTTATGAGATAAATGTATAGATAATACTGGGAAGTCAGGTTGGGGCAGGTTATGGAAGAATGAGTAATGAGTTTCCTCAGGAAAGAGGTCTCGATCTCTGTTGGCAGCAATGTGCAGCAGAGAGATTGGAAAGCAGAAGGGAAAATGGGAACAATACTGCAGAGGTTATTAGGAGACAGCCAAAATTGACTAACATGTAATGAGTCATCATCAAAAAGTCAAAATTGACATATACTTTGAGGCCAGAGAAAATCAAGAGAGGCAGACATGAATGTGCTGAGCCTGTTATGACAGTGGAAAATGAGGAAGATAGCTGAGTTCTGGAATCATCTGCCTAAAATTTGTACTTGACACTAGTCTTGATGTGGATGAAATGACTGAGAGGGAAAAGAGAAGAGGAACAAAGATAAAACTTAACTGAAGACCTAGATTCAATGGGTATAAAGGTAGAGTCCATGTCTTAATCCTTTTTGTGTTGCTATAACATAATACCTGAGACTGGGTAATTTATTTAAAAAAAAAAAAAGCAGAGACCTATTTCTCACAGTTCTGGAGAATCCAACATCAAGGGGAAAAAGATTTGGTGTCTGGTAATGGTTCAGCCTCTACATCCAAGATGGTACCTTGAACATTGCACTCTCCAGAGGGGAGGAAAACTGCATCCTTACATGACAGAAGAGTGGAAGAATCAAGAGAACCCATTTGCACCTTTTTATTAAGACATTAAACCCCCCATGAGGGTGGATTCCTAATGACCTCTTAAAGACCCCACCTCTCAATATTACTCTGGCAATTATATTTCAATTTGAGTTTTAGAAGGGACAACTGGTCAAATTCTGGAAATCAGAGGCAGAGGGGAAAAAACAGGGCAAAAGCAGGAAAAAATGGAGGGAATGACCATTGGGGAATATCATGGTGTCCAAGAGGAGAGAGGATAGCAAGGAAGGGTCAGTGATGTCAAACGATGCTGATGTGGGAAAGGATGTTAAATGCAGACTTTAGGAGGCTGTTGGTTACTCCACAGTAGTGTTGGAGATAGAAGATAAATGGCAATGGTCAGAGAGATGTGCACAGAGAGATAATGGAAGGTGCACAGGAGCGTGGGGACACCTCCTGTGCAATGAAAAATGTTTCATTTTTGGCAATGAAAAGAAAGATTATGCCAGGCTACTACTTTGAGAATAAACCAAAATAGCAGGAATATTTTGGAATAAAGGAGAACCAGTTTCCCATAGGCTTAGGAATCAGGAAGAGATGCAGAAACTTAAAAGATGAAAGAAAACAAGAATCATGGTAGAGCAGAAGAGACCAAGTTCATTGTAAGAGGGAGAACCAGGTCAGAAAGGGGCCTGGAATGCAGAAGGAGAAAGCAGGGTAGCCATTCAGAATGACTGGAGATGAGCAAACTTGTTTCCAGCTTTGATCTTCTCAGTAGGTTGAGTGTGAAGTCATCTGCTAAAGTAAGACTGGAGCATCTGAAGCTTAAGAAAAATAGAAAAATTTGAAACAACTGCTGTGAGTTATCTAAGATAACCACTGCCAGAATAGTGGAAAACAGTTTTAACTTTTCTTCATTCCTGGAACCTCCTGGTTTTGTGACCCCAAACTTGACAATCTATAAGCCAGAGTGCTCAAGGGTCTGCTCTACTTCTTGTACTGGAATAATACTGTAATCCCCAAGCATCCCATCTAATGGTGATCATGTGATGGACTTATTAGTTCATTGCTTTATGGCCAGGTTGTCATTACACAGCAACTTTCCCATTTGGAGCTTGATAACATCAAGCACTGGTGTCACTGTGGGTCCCTGTTTCTGTGTCACTGAGCAGGCAGGACTTGGTGGATACAAGACAAGCCTTCATGACTCACTCACTCAGTCATTTTATAACACCAGACCCCTGGAGCTGCCACAATATTTTTGAACCATCTATCATTTTATATTGTTTTCACTCTTAGTCATACATTGTAAGGAATTCTGAAATACAGAAAGTAAAAGGGAAACATAAAGCAATAATTCTGCAAATTTGCCTCAAGATGCTTCCATAGAACCACAGATAGCATTTGAATTCTCATATCACACATCAGGACGTCTCCAGTATGTTAACAATGTTGAAAATGAAAATATACTGGTGATTATGCACAATTTGACTCTCCATCTACTGAGAATAAGGCTTATCAACAGCTGCAGTGTGTTATTTGTGAAGTGCTTGCAAAGCAAAGCTGAAACTTCCTCCCTTATCTAATTTAGACACAAAACCTAAAAATTATATTTATGTAGAAAGGATACCAGTTGATTATTTTAAATTTAAAAGAGAAATTTCAAACATCAAGTTATGAAAACAATTATTGATTCTAGAATCCAATCCATTTTACTTTTTTGTCTGAAAAGTCAAACTATAAAGTTATATTAAAATGTATTTGTCCATAAATGATTTGATATGATTTTTCAGATCAAAGTGAGGATGAATCAAATAGTATATGTCACCTGATAAATGAAAATATTATTGAAATTTCCTGTTAAATTAATTATTAGACTATTAAAACAAAATACTGACAAAATACTTTGTTTCTTGTAATGAAATATTTGAGGATATAAAAATGTGAGGATAATAATATAATAAATACTCATATTCTCTTTACCTAGCTTAAAAATTTATAGTATAGATCTAAAATATATCTATTTTGCTGGGTGTGGTAATATACACCTATAATCCCAGCCCTTGGGAGGCTGAAGTAGGAGGATCTCTTAGAAATTCAAGGCCAGCCTCAGCAACTTAATGAGGCCCTAAACCATTTAGTGAGACCCTATCTCAAAGTAAAAAATAAAAAGAACTGGGGATGTGGCTCAGTGGTAAAGCAACCCTGGGTTCAATCTTCAGTACCAAAATAAATAAATAAAATGTCTATTTTAACTTAAAATTCCTTGTTAATTCATACCATGTAAAATGATAAAATAAATTTTAAATTCCTAAGGGGACTTTCAAGATTTTTTTTGATAAAAGAATTTGACAAGTCAGAAAGTTTTGCAAAACTCTGCCTTTGTACGTTCAGAGGTCAGAAAGTACTTTTAATTATGGCTGTATTTACCCACCCAATGTGTTGCTGGACCTGCTCAATCATTTCACCTAAGTACTCATGAAAAAGTAGAGAATAAATGCAACCTGGATATAGTTATTTTTAAGTGAAGGACACACAACACAAAAAAATTGCATCCTGTGTTCTGTACACTCCAGGCCAGTTTTGTGGTGAATTCAGAGAACTAGGAGCGGGATGAGAGGTAATAGGAAGCCATTGTTATACCAAGGGTCCTACTGAGTGTGAGACCCCATATGAGACACATTATACAGCTTAGTTCATTAAATTTGTGTAGTCATCCCCTGAGGTAGGTATTGTCATGGTTGCAATTTTGCAGATGAGGAAAGAGGGTTTCTCAAGGCTGGTGGCATTGAAGCCACACCCAAACCTTACAGATCTGTCCTAAAACCCACATGGGTTTTATTTTCTATATCTGTTAGTCCATGGACTTCAAAGTTTACAACAAATAGCCACATTATAAAACATCACAAATGATAGCACAAGATGTTTGTCTCATCAAGAAAGGTTTACAAGCCACCTGCCTCATTTTCTCTCTGGCAAATCTGGGGGTATTAAGGGCCTCAGCAACTTCTGAATTCTACTCCTGCTGACGAACAGGAGGATTCAATTGCTAAGGCCACCAGTAAACTAAGAAATACTTGTTAAGAACATGCCAGGTCCCAATTGCTGGGCTGCCAGGGCCCCTGTTTCAACTGATGAGCGAAGTTTCAGAAGGCATTTCTGAAATAACTGGATTACTCAGTGATGATCTTCACTCTGAATTCAGGACACTTCCAAATGCAATCCCATTCTTTATCTTCCTCGTGCCTCTACTATAGAACACTTACTCAAATCCTATGCAAAATTCAAGATGCACATCAATATCACTTCAAGAAAAAGAAAGAAGGAGGAAGAAAGGAGAAGAAAAAGGAGCAGGAGGAAGGGAGGAAATGAAAAAAAAATCTCTTTGCGGTACATTGTGCTGATCTGTTAAATGTGAGTGTGCATTCAAGTGTTTGTCTTAATGTGTTCTGGATGTTAGAGCCTATGAGAATCTGAGGAGAGCTTTGAACCCTGTTTAATACACATGGTATATTTTATACACAGTTCCAAGATTTTCGAGAACTTCTGGTTAAATACCCTTAGACTAGATTTCTACAGTTCCTTCAAATTCCGTGGGAGTAATCCGACTATCAATAGAAATTTAGCATGTTTTATTGCTATCAAATTCTGGTTCTAATTCAACAAGGTGGTGGGCAAATAGTAATATTGATATTTGGCTATGTGCTTAGAAACCTGCAGGTGAAATCTAAACAAATGTGAAACAGTATTAAGGATATAATCATTAGTCCAAGTATCTTAATATTTAGCAGGTAAGTCTCAACTCCCTAAGCATGAACACTCCTAGCAGGAGTCTGATACCACGTGAAGCTGTGGCACTTCTTGGCCAGACTCTCTTCCTCTCCTCTCCCTAGTCCAGGCCCCACACCAAACTTTCAAAGAACTTGTGGGGAGGTTCTTTGTTCTAAAGAAAAAAGCCTTAATGGTGAGATGCAATGGGCAATGACTTTTTCCGGTTTTCTCTTTTTTCTTTTATAGTCTGCATGATAATGGTAGAGGAAGTTCTCTTGGCAGTGTTGTGTTTCCATGGTGACAGGAAAGGTCAAGGTTAGCAAACCAGGGTGCTGGGAACCTTCGGCTGCAGGGTGGATGTGAAGGAAGGGCTGGCAGTCAAAGTGTCACCAGGGGACCCAATTTCACAGCCTCCTCCTTTGAGCGGACCACAGAGCCTGACTTGTGCCTGTCTGAATGGACAAGCCAGTGATGTCCTGAATGTAATAATAGCTCCACCACTTCCCCCAATGCAGAAATTTGCTGTGCCCTTCCTCTCAAAGGCCAAGAACTGATGCCTCTCATGACCAACAATCCGCAGATTGTTGGAATATGTATGTGCTCTTTGTATTGGTACCAGAAGCTCCGAGATGCCAAGTTTTAGAAACCAAATGCACTTTAGAAAAGTAATTTGAGAACAAGAGATCTTAAAAAAGTTTTGACCATGTCAGGGTAGGCCAAACAGATGAATTAATTAAGAGTAGGAAACATACAGTTTAAGTTAAATATCAGATGACTCAAGTAATTCTCTTTCAAATCTCAGTTATTTTGACTGAAATTAAATGTCCTGATTTTACTCTTGGATTCACTTCTTACGCTTTTAGGTGGGTATATAAAGTTATGACACTTTTGTAGTTTTGTTCAAACTAGAACTGAAGGGGAAGAAATGTGGGAATCAAGATACACTCCTATTATCAAAAATTTTTAAAATATTCATTCAAAAATCTGCAATTTCTTTGAGAGGAGACAAAGGCAGAAGAGACAGGAACACTGTCAGGATTCTAAAGATGGAATGGAATAACACTCTGGTGCATTTCAGGGCTGCGCGAAAGGTGATTTAGATATGGGGCAGTTCTTAAGTAATATTGATGAATGCTTAGGAGTTCTGCTACCCAGAACACATAGCATTTCTTGTGCACACTGTCCCACATGGTCAGTTTTGTGCTTAAGACTCAAATCTCAATCCAGATTTGCAGACACATATATCCAATCACCTATCAGATTTTTTGAAAGCCCATTTAACACACTAAATTCAACCAGAACTAAACTGAACTCCTCATCTTCACTCCTTCCTCTGCTTCCCCTCTATCGCATAGCCCCATCTTAGTAACTAGCTATTCACCACTATTCCAGCCAGACACCTTGCTCTATCTTCCTCCCTCATCTTAAACAACAATCCGCATAGCCCCATCTTAGTAACTAGCTATTCACCACTATTCCAGCCAGACACCTTGCTCTATCTTCCTCCCTCATCTTAAACAACAATCCTGAACAAGTCTTGTCTGTACTCTCTTCTTACTGGTGTTCAGATCCATTCCCTCCTGTCTTCATTTCCACTTGCCCTGTTTGGCTTTTCATCCCCTTACCTGAGGATTTCCAAATCCTTCTGTTCTGAGCTTTCTGTCTTCAACTTGCCCACATCCACCAATCCACTGAATGATCTATGGCGAGTGATTTTTCTAAAATTCAAATATGATTATGACCATTTCTCACCTTGAAAATAACCAAGGGAACTGGGTGTGGTGGTGCACACCTGTAGTTCTAGCAGCTCAGCACACTAAAGCAAGAGAATGGCAAGTTTGAGGCCAGCCTCTGCAACTTAATGAGACCATTTCAATATAAAAATTAAAGAGGGCTGGGAATGTAGTTCAGTGGTAAAGCATCATTGGGTTCAATACCCAATACCAAAATGCACTAATAATAATAGCCAATGATTCTAAATTGCCTTAGGATAAATCCTAAATTGTTGTAAGTATTGTACAACTTGGCAGGATATGGTCCTTACCTCTCCTCCTTCATAGTGGATACTCCATCTTCCCCTCCCTGCTCCCCTGACACCATCCCCATTTTCTCTATACACACAGTGTGTATATAAATTCCATCTGGAACAAATTACTTGGTTTCCTGAATGCACCTTCTTTCTCTTGACTCTGGGTCTTTATCTTGAACTCTGCTCATAACCTCAACCCTCTTTCCTAGCCATTCATTTTTTTGAGTTAGGACATACTTTTAACATCTAAAGATATCAACTTAGTTGTAATTTCTTCAAGGATGCATTCCCTACCTTCCAAATTTAGCTAGTATGATCCCATATACCTCATCCTTCCTCTGTCAAAGTATTTTCACACTATAATTATAGTTAATGTTCTATTATAAGATTATACTCAATTATTTGTCTTTTTGTTATTTTAGATGTAAGCTCCATGAGGGCAGGACTGTGTCTATGTTGTTCGCCACTATATCACAGTCATTACACGCTGCTCAAAAATGTTTATAGAATGTTCTTGAAGAATTCCTATCAATAATTAAGCATCTAATGGAATACTGAAGTATAGGTTATATAATCTCTGAAGTTCTCATGCTTTTTTGACAAACTGTGAATTTTCTCCAAAAACTAACAGTCTCAAATACTTATTGTGGTTAATGTTCTCCTTTCTCTCTTATATCCTATGACTAACATACATTCACCTTTCCATATATTCCCATCAGAATGTTACTGGAAGGAAATTTTGGCAACGTCCTCTTTCTAAGGAAATTCCTGTGTATTAAAATTTGGGTCCTGTAGGAACTAAGAAACTAGCCCTTCCAAGAAAACATTGGGTGGAGTGCATTTCCCCAACATTTTTGGCATTTTCTCCAAGACAGGGAATAATTTGGACAGAAGAGAGGATTGAAGATTATCTCCTTTGGAAATAACATATAGGGAAAGAGGAGTTTGCCAATTGCCTAAATATTTTCACCATGATGTCTTGGGCCACTTAGCAATCTCTTTAATTTCTAACAAATGTAAAACATTTCTTTTTGTACGACTACAGTATTTGGGAGTGTCTTTAGTAGCAATCTGACCCTGTCTGAAATTTCAATCAGGACATCCATCTGCTGCCAACCACCTTTCTAAAACCAAGCACTGATTATAACATCATCACTTGCAAAAACCTTTATTGGTTACTCCAATGGCTACATAAATAAAGCCCATGATTAGCTTAGCCCATGGCACCCTATATTACAGAACCCATCAATATTTTGAAAATTCATCCTTCCCAAGTCCCTTCAGATATCTTATATTTTAGCCACACTGTGTGACTTCCCATCTTCCAAACATACCTTACTCTTTCAAGCTGCCATATTTTGCCCATCTTATGCGCCTGAATTTCTTTCTTCCCTAACAGTCTTTGCCTACCACACTTCTACTTTTCCTCCAGCCTTCAGGATCCCAGTGTCTTAGATGCTAGAAAAGCTAATGGGGACACTAAGCTAGTGCAGGATTCTAAGATTAAGATTACGGCAGTTGAAATTGATTCCCAAGAAATGAGGTGAGGGATTCTGAATAGATGGATGGTACATACAGGTGGTGTTCAGTGAATAATTTAAGACAAACTAGGGGTCCCAGGGGCCAGACAATGTTGATATTCATGTAGAGTCAATTTATAAAGGAAGTCATCACCTCCAAGTTCCCTGGAAGTAGACTCCAGATACTCCCATTATTTCCTTTTAGTCTGATTATATATTGCTCTCAACATAGTGTCCTGCTTGCCACACTGCTGGGCAACTGTAAATTTCTATTGGATACACCAATCTGTGCAAATAGAAGTGTCTCTTACATCGTCAGGTCCTTTTTGTGTCGGTCTTGCTTTCTCAGGTTGCTATGTTCGCGACATCTGCCAAGATCTCCCAATTAGCCATCTGCAAACCAACTTCAGGCTGAAAAATGAAAATCAGAATGAAGGCAGGTTTACTCAATGCTTCAGTGATTTAGAGAGAGAGGGAGATAGCAAGAGAAAGAGAATGAGAGAGAGAAAGAGGAACAATCTTTCCAGTTCATCTCTGTCATCTTTTCTTAGAGTTTTCATGAATGGTAGAATAGAAGAACCAAAAGATAAAAAGAAAAGAAAAAGATTAGCTTAAACTTGAAAAATCACTGTGCTTGCAGTCACTGTCATTACACTGTGAGGAATGGAAGTCAGTAATTCCCAAATGACAACATAATCAAAAACTAGTTAATGACAAGGGCATTAAATGGGTACAAACAGATCTGAAGCCCTGCAAAAGAAAAATAAGAAACTTTTCAATTAAGGGAACTGCTTTCAAGCAATCTAAATTGTTTTAGAATTCGTGTAAATATATCCAAAAAGAAATTCATCCTAAATGGATGTATTTTTCTCGTGCCATATGGTTTGTAATTACTTCAGAATAATTCGTTGTTCTTCCTGGCTTGTCTTCTCTCTTCACATATCATAGTTATCTCTTATAACTAAACAGAGATGAAAAAAAAGATGCCTTGTCTTCTCGTACAAGAGCTAAGAACTGTCTTTTTGTATCTTTGCTTTAGACCCCCCTACCTGGAAAATAAAATTATTTTTCTTCTTGGTTAGTTTTGTTTGGTTTGTTTTGGTTTAGTTTGGTATCAGGTGTTGAACCCAGTGTGCTTAACCATTAAGACACATCCCCAGCCCTTTTTTTATATTTTATGAAGATACAGGGTCTTACTGAGTTGCTTTAGGATCTCACTAAGTTGCTGAGGCTGGCTTTGAACTTGAGATCCTCCTGCCTCAGCCTCCCAAGCTGCTGGGATTACAGGTGTGCACCACCATGCTCAGCTCTTGGTTACTTTTATTGGGCTTTTAATACAACATTTTTTAAAATGAAGGTTAAATTCTTAAATTTATTTAGACTAAAATTTTATAGATTCTGACTTCCCCATACCCAACTGCCAAATAATTGGTTGTTCAATTGAATCTAGTTGGAATTTCTATGACCTGGTTTGTGCATGTGGACCCTGCATGGGAAGATATCCTGAGATTGTGATTTTTAAAATGGTTTATAATTTAAATCAGTACATGGAAAAGATAGCTGCATCCCCATGTTTATTGGAGCACTCTTCACAATAACCAAGGTATGAAATCAAACTTGGTGTTCACTGACGGATGAATGGATACGGAAAATGACATAGATGCCCAATGGAATATTATTTAATCTTAAAATTGAAATCCTATCATTTGCAGCAACATGAATAGAGCTGAATAGAGTGAAACAAGTCATTTCAGAAAGACAAACACCACATGTTGTCACTTACATGTAGAAGCCAAGAAGGTCACTCTCAAAGAAGTAGAGAGAAGAACAGTGGTTGGGAAAGGTGGGAGTTAGGACAGACAGAGGTAATTGATTAACAGGTGCAGGTGCTTGAATAAGATGAATGATTCCTAATATAACAGTGGGGTGCTTAGTTGACAACAATTAATCATGTATTTCAAATTTTTAAGTACAATAGGGTGCTGTGGCACAAGCCTGTAATCCCAGTGGCTCAGGAGGCTGAGGCAGGAGGATTTCAAATTCAAAACCAGCTTCAGCAAAAGGGAGTCACTAAGCAACTCAGTGAAACCCTGTCTCTAAATAAAATACAAAATAGGGCTGGGGATGTGGCTCAGTGGTTGAGTGACCCTGAGTTCAATCCCCAAAACACCACCCCTCAAAAAAAAAGTAGAGAGAAATTTGAATGTTCCCAATACAAATAAATGGTTTCTGAGGTAATGGACATGCCAATACCCCTGGTCTGATCATCAGACCTTGTATATATATGTTGAAATATCACACTGTACCCCAGAAGTAGGTACAATTATTATGTGTCAATTGAAAGTATTAAGATTGAATGTGAATTTTATTACTGCAACTACTTGTGGGAAGTAAGGGGGTTTTAAATTACTAGCAAGTCATGTGTATACACTGGCATACTGAAAAATTGTAGCATTTTACTCCACAATCTCCAAAGAAATTTCCAAAAGGAGTCTGTAGCTCTCTTCAAGGGAGGTGTAGGCGACAGCTTGAGTGGTTGCAGGTGGATGCCACACGACTTCCTGTTTCTTGATTTCTGGTTCCGCTAGGGCTTGATGGAGACCTCCCTTGGTTAAAAAACAACTTCCTGCAAGCCTTCAAAGGAGATTTCAATAGGTTAACACCCACCACTTGAAGGGAGAAGGCCAGAGAGAGGAGGAGGACAGGGCTGAGAAGGCTTGTCTTTGAAAACTTGGTTTGACAGTTGGCAGGGAGCTCCCTGCTGCAGAGGGTCACAACCTCAAGCTCTGCTTCGTGTTAGGGAGTCACGGCCAAGGTTTGTCAAAACAAAGCCACACAAAACACCCTAGTGCCAAATGGGCAGGAGCTCTGGCCTGTTGCGAATGAAATCATTAGGAATTCCTTTGGAGTAAGAGCTACAGCCCTTGAGTTCTCTGTTGCTAAGCAAATGCAGATGTCTAATTGTGCTTGTTGTTATCTCCCTCAGGCACAGCTTGGAGCATGTCACTTCCCTTTTCAAAATCCTTTAAGGATGCCACCCTCCTTGAACAAAGTCCAAAATCTTTACCCTGCCTTTTCAGAGTTGTCTCAAGTTTTGTTCTACGCACTCACCCAATCTCAAGTCACAATGTTCCGAATGTGCCAAACACCTTGGTGTCTGTGGCTCAGTTACCTCTGCTTGAGCCTAGTTTTCCCTGAAGGGCCTCCTCAATGCCAGGCTTTCCCTCTTACAAATAGTCTTCCTCTCACTCTGTTATCACATTTCTCATATCATCCTTCTCAGGGACAACGAAAAGTTCAGACATTTCCATCAAACATACTGGGTTCTTCTGTTTTGGTTCCCTAAACCTCCATTTCCTACTCTGCTGGGGATTATTCTAAAATAGGTGATTAAATTTAAAAACTGTCAGGAGGAACACATTTAGAATATGCTTAGTACCACATTCAAGTTTGCTGTTTATTATTTGTTTTTCTCACTGTGCTGTGACATAGGGCCATATTTTGACATTCTCAAAAGCCCTGTAAGTTCTCCCAGGTAAGTGCTAAAAACTTCATGTTGAATTAAGACATTTGTTGAGCAGATCCACAGTATGAAGACAGGAAAATGACACCAAGCCATGCAAATATGAAGTTGGTTTGATCCGAGTCTACTGTTACAGACCTTTAGGCAGAAGTTCTGAGGGAACCATAACCCTCTCCTGCCAAGGCCAACACCTGCTTGCTTCCTGGAGTTACCAATCCTTTTCTGTCTCAACTAAGAAGAAAGATATGATTAACAAATTCCAGTAGTCTCCCTAGAAATGACTACTTTTTTTCCCTAAAACTGAATAGAAAGAACGTTGCAAAGATGATCTGAAGTACTGACTCTCAAACTTTTGGTCTCAGGGTCCTTTAAAATTCTTTAAAATGGCCGAGGACATCCCAGAGCTATTTTAAGTGAGTTCTATCTAGTTATAGTTCATCATATCAAAGATTAAATCAGAAAATATTAAAATATTTAAAATAGCCAAAAACATAACATGTTAACACAATGTATTTTATGAAAAGTAACTATTTTACAAAACAATCCAAAAACTTAGTGAAAAAAAGTAGCTTTTTTCATTTGTTTTTGTTTAGGGGAAAACTCTTTAATGTCTGGTTTATTAGAAAACAGCTGGATTCCCATGTCTGGTTTTGCATTCAATTACTTATGACAATTTGTTTTAGTTAAGGTGAAAATTATGAAGAAAACTGACTTCACACAGATGTGAAATTCAAAAAGTAAGGAGACTCAATAAGGGGAACCTTTTTAAAGGTTAGTTGCAATGTAGAATCTGAAGCATTGTCAATGGCTTTTTTGTACTCTATTATATTAAAATCCATTGGTCAGTATTGCCTTTTAATTGGATCTTTTTAAAAATTTTTAAATTTTTATTTATTTATTTAGTTGTAGATAGACACAATACCTTCATCATATTTATTTATTTTCTATGCAGTCCTGAGGATCAAACCCAGTGTCTCACATGTGCTAGGCAAGCACTCTACCACTGAGCTACAACCCCAGTCCTTAAATGGGTCTTTAAGCATGCATGGTTTTAATTTTTAAAACTCCATGCATTGGTCATTTGGAAGATAATGGTTTACTGAATCATGCAGAACTTCAAAAATGTTAATACATTTCATTATATAAAATATAAAGCTCTCATTTGTTAATGTCGCCAACAACCTCATCAAAAAGTATTGGGAACTTGTCAAGCTAATGGTGAAAGACAAAAGTTTCTAATGTTTGCTTAACAGCTCCAGATTTCATCATCAGCATACTGACGATTGTTTTCCTTAAAATAATAGGCTTACTCGGTTGAGTTTGAGAACATACCCAAACCTAAATAATCAGTTCGTCTATCAGTTTTTCTTCCAAGAAAACAATGTCATTTCATTTAAAGAGAGGCCAGTTCAGCTCACTATGGGAAAACAAACAAAAACACAAGAGCACTATATTTCAGGATCACTATTGTATCCTACTGCACAACAGAATTGCATTGCATACACTCCCCATTTCACCACACAGAATTAAAAGATATGTAGTAAGAGTTGAGATTTAATACATTAATATTCTTTACTGCTTTATGGGGTCATTCTTAAGCCTAACAGACATTTTGTCTTTATTTTGAGTTCACAGCAATGAAGGAAACAGTGGTTCTAGTACACTGTAAATAGTATTCAGGAAATGTGAGGATGAGACGCTGAGATAGGCAGTTACAACTGAAAATATATTTAAAGATACACAGACTGAAGAAATTCCTTCCTACTACAACATGGGTCCAGAACAGGTCTTTCCCACTCCTCCCCAACCTTCCTTGAATTTCTTCCTAAGAGGACATATTTCAGGATAAGATTCAGATAAGAGTGACATTTTCAGGTGTTATCTATGGAGTGCTCTTCCAGGGCTTGTGTCACCTGACATTTCCCTTTAAATTTGTTCTCTTTAGAAAGGGACACCAGCTGGGAGCCAGAATGCATACTTAACCCTGAAGCAAGATCATCAAAACTTTTAAATAAATTCTAGAAGATTGGGTCTGTCAGCTGCAATGACCCTTTGTACTCAAAATATTGAAAACAACTTCATTATAACATTTACCTATTCAATTAATAAAACCCTTTCTTAGTTTGAATCCATTCCATTTGTTGATTTTGTATTTCACTTCTTGCACTTAAGTCTTGTTAAGTAAGTCAGTTCCTAAGCTGACATGGTGAAGATTTGGACCTTCTTTTTCTTCTATTAAGCACACGGTCTCTGTTCTAGTGCCTAAGTCTTTGGTCCACTTTGAGTTGAGTTTTCTAGGGTGAGAGATACAGGTTTAATTTCATTTTGTTACATATAGATTTACTTTTCCCAGCACCGTTTGTTGAAGAGGCTATCTTTTCTCCATTGTATGTTTTTGGCTCCTTTGTCAAGTATGAGATACCTGTATTTATGTGGGTTTGTCTCTGTGTCCTCTATTCTGTACCATTGATCTACCTGTCTATTTTGGTGCCAATATCATGCTGTTTTTATTACTATTGCTCTGTAGTATAGTTTAAGTTCTGGTATTGTGATACCTCCTGCTTTACTCTTCTTGCTAAAGATTGCCTTGGCTATTCTGGGTCTCTTATTTTTCCAAATGAATTTCATGATTGCTTTTTCTAGCTCTGTGAAGAATGTCATCAATAAATGGGATGGATTCAAACTCAAAAGCTTCTTCTCAGCAAAGGATACAATCAATAATGTGAAGAGAGAGCATACAGGATGGGAGAAAATCGTTATTATGCGCACCTCAGAGCACTAATCTCCAGGATATATAAAGAACTAAAAAAAATTAACAAAAACACCCCCCAAATAACCCAATCAATAAATGGGTTAAGAAACTGAACAGACACTTCACAGAAGAAGAAATCAATCAAATATTCAACAGCTCTAGCAATTAAAGAAATGCAAATCAAAACTACACTGATATTCCATTTCGCTCCAGTCAGAATGGCAACTATTAAGAATACAACCAACAATAAATATTGGCAAGGATGTGGGGAAAAAGGTACACTTATACATTGCTGGTGGGACTGCAAATTGGCACAACCATTATGGAAAGCAGTATGGAGATTCCTCAGAAAACTTGGAAAATAACCCACCTTTGACCCAGCTATCCCACTCCTCAATTTATATCTAAAGGACTTAAAATCAGCATACTGCAATAACATAGCCACATCAATATTTATAGCTGCTCAATTCACAATATCTAAAACATGGAACCAACTTAGGTGCCCTTCAACAGATGAATGGATAAAGAAAATGTGGTACATATACACAATGGAATATTACTCAGCCTTAAAGAAAAATGAAATTTTGGCATTTGCAGGTAAACTGATGGAGCTGGAGAATATCATGCTAAGCTAAATAAGCCAACCCAAAAATCCAAAGGCCAAATGTTTTCTCTGATAAGCAAATGTTGATCCATAATGGGTGGAATGGGTTTAGATAGGAAAGAATGGAGGAACTTTGGATTGGGCAGAAGGAAGTGAGGGAAGGGGAGGGGGTGTGGAGGTAGGAAGAATGGTGGAATGAGATTGACATTATTACCCTGTATACATGTATGATTAAATGAACAGTGTGACTCTGCCCCACCTTGTACAACCAGAGGAATGAGAAGTTGTGCTCCATTTGTGTACAATGTGTCAAAAATGCATTCTACTGTCATGTAAAACTAATTGGAACAAATTTTTAAAAATTAAAAAATAAAACCCCTTCTTTTTTCCTTACAAACTCATTATTTTAACAGATACTTTATCAGGAAACATTGGAGTTATTAGAATCAGTGGGAAATCTGATGATTTTGTGAATAAGTTAAGCATAAAATTAAAGGTTATTCTCTTCAAAAAGAGTAAAGACCCCCCACCCCCCACTGCAGGTGACTGCTTTCTTGGGCAAATATTTTGCTTTTAGCTTTTGGCAACTCACATCAATATTCATGGAAATCAGGTTCATCAGTGCAGAGAAAAAGTTGATTGAACCAGATCAGATCATCTAAAGGAATGGAGAAAGGTCACATGCTCCTCAGGGCTTAGCATTGGGCAGAATACCAAGTTGTGCTTACCTTAAACATCGAAGGACTCTGGAAGGAGTTGTGTGCAAATGAAGTGGTGAATGAATAACCTAAATAAGTTCATCCTGACCCAAATTTCATCCTGAGCACATAGAATCTTTCTATTCAAGAGAAATCTAGGTATTAGGCCTAATCATTTTGTTCTAAGTTAAAAAGAGATATGTCAATGACTAATAGGGAGAGTACATTTTTTTCTATTCATGCAGGTCAAATAATATTTTCCATATCTTTCACCCTGAGAAACAAAGTAAGTTCTGAGTCTATTGTCTTATGTGAAAATATCTTAGAACAAGGAGATGGGACATGAATTTTTTTTTTTCTTGACCTTAAACATTTCTGGGTTCACCTGGGCACATCATTTTGTTCTTCAGAGTCTGAAATGATCACCAGATGGTTCAGCTCCCCTAATTCACAGATACAGCTCTTCAGTCTTAAAAAGAATCAGAATTTGCTTGGGTGAAGTGGACTGCCTCTAAGCTCTAAAAAACCAAAAACCAAATGGTCTCTCTTATACGCAGATGCTAATTCACAATGGGGTGGGGGGCTAAGGAAGAACAGAGTTACTCTATTCTTAGATTAGGTAGAGGTGAGTGAAGGGAGGGGAGAGGGTATTGGGACAGGAAGGATAGTAGAATGAATCAGACATTATTACCCTATGTACATATGTAACTGTACAAATGGAGGGATTCTAGATCATGTATAGCCCCAAAAATGAGAAATTATATGCCATTATATATGACATATCAAAGTGCATTCTACTGTCATGTATAATTAATTAAAACAAATTTAAAAAATTTTAAACAAATAGCACTTCCTTGAACAGGTGGTATATCCCCACTTCAAGGACTGAGGAAATCCATAGTCTCAATGAATTCTTGGGGGACTCAGGTTCTCCTGGTTCCTCTACCTCCTAGACTCTTTGTTCACATGCATGCTGTTACCACCGTCCCTCACTTAACTATAGAATTTTATTCCCATCTTTAGTTTATGCACACACACACTATTTCCTATTATTGCAATTTTAATAAAGTTTAGTGAAAGTAATAGTTTCAGGGCCAGGTCAGAGCTGAGAGATGACAGACCCTTTGCTGACTCCTCTTTTAAAGAAACCTCATTTAGAATTCTGATCTAACACTTAGTTATATGATCTTTCTGCGCCATTTGCTTAATATCTCTGAGCCTTCATCTCCCTCTTAAAAGACATTTCCTCCATTATAGGGTTGCTGTAAGAACAAATAAGATAATGCATGTGCACTCAAGTGTCTAAAAGATGTCCAGATTCTAAGGTTCCCCTCTAAAAATAGATATAAAAACGATATTGGAAGTTCATATCCAGGGATATGGAGCAGGTTAATCTCCAGTATGACTAAAACACCTGGATATTATGTATTAAAAAAAATATAAAAAAGAAGTAATGAAAAGAAGACAGATACATTAGGAATCTCAGGACACAGGGGAAGACACAATAGTGAATTCTCTGTGTTTTCTTTTTACCTTACACATTTTAGATTTGGAACTGAAAAAAAATTGGCAACTGGGGAATACAATTGAGCAGAGACAATAATAGCCCCAAGAAATCATGGTCTCTTTTACCAAAGGACCAGGAAAGGGGCAACCAAGTAAGACAAATTTTTAGAAATAACTTTCCTACTCTATCAAAATACCATCTATAGTCATGCCAGAAAAAAGTAAAATGAGGGGCCCAGACTTCCATTCTTATAAGATAGAATGAATGTCCAATGTCTCTTCTAGGGTTGTATCATAAAAGACCAAGTAGAGATACAGGACTTTCACCATTACCCAACAATGACACCACTTGCATTGCCTTGGTAGTGAAGACCATGTGGGAATTTATGACCCTTACAACCAGCTAAAACAGAAGGTTCCAATAAGACCCGTAGTCTAATAACATAGTATGAAACATCTAGGTTTCAAATATCATTCATCCTGACAAGAACTAAGACTATCTCAAACTAATGAATGAAGGCAAACAATAACTGCCAACACTGAGATGACAGATATCAGAATTATCTGACAAGATTTTAAAGCATTATAAAAATGGTTTAATGAGCAATTATAAACTCTTAAGAAAACAAAAAAAAAACAGGGTGGAGTCTTAACAAATAGAATGTTTCATTAAGGAAATGGAAGATGTAAGTAAGACCCAATGCAAATGTTAGAAATGAAAAATACAATAATTAAAAGAAGAAAGCTCAGGGAAAGTGCTCAACACCGGAGAAGATGACACATAGGAAAAATTAGTGACTTTTAAGATAGAGTAGAAACTATCCAATCTAAACAACAGAGAGAGAACAGAATGAAGAAAGAATAGGTGAGCAGAGCCTTGGAGACCTGTAACACTCTAAGAAAAAAAATCTAACATCCATGTCATTGGATGTCTTCTCTCCAGAAAGGGAGAAGAGGGTGGTCGAAAAAAGTACTCAAAGAAATAGTTTCTGAAATCCCCCAAATTTGGCAAGACATGCAAATATATAGATTTAAGAAGCTGAACAAGCTCCAAACAGGATTTACACAAAGAAATTCACGCAGAAGTACATTATAATTAAGCTTTTGGGAATTAAAGACAAATTTAAAAAAAAAAAACAAAAAACAAAACAACTCTTGAAATAGCTAGCAGAAAACAAACCTTACCTAAACAGGAAAAACAAGTCAAATACCAATGGATTTCTCATTAGAAATTGAGAATGAAAAGGTAGGTGTATGTTTTTCAAGTGTTAAAAAAGAACAACAAATTAAAACAAAAACTGTTAAACCTCTACTTAGGTCTCACATTTTACCAAAAAAAAAAAAAAAAAAAAAAAAAAAAAACATTACTCACAATAGATTACAGACTTAAATTTAAAACATAAAACTACAAACCTTTTAGAAAAAATAGGAGACATTTTTCAAAATCTGTAGGCAAAGATTTTTTAGACTTGACACCAAAACTTGACTTATAAAGAGAAAATTGATAGATTGGACTTTATCAAAAGTAAAGCATTTGCTCTGAAAAAAAAAAAACAGTTAAGAGGATGAGAAGGCAAGGTAGATTGGGAGAAAATATTTGCAAACCACACATCCAAGAAAAGACTAATATCTCGAATACACAAAGAATTCTCAAAACTATTCAACAAAAAAAGAATCTAAGAGGCAAACATATTCCCATGAAGAATAAATTAAAAAGACAAGGGCCAGGTATGATAGCAAATGCCTGTAATCCCAGTGACTTGGGAGGCTGAAGCAGGAGAATTCCAAGGTCAAGGCCAGCCTCAGCAACCTAGCAAGGCCCCAAACAACTTAAGGAGAACCTGTCTCAAAATAAAAAGGTTTGGCTATATAGTTGAGTGGCAAAGTGCCCTTGGTTTCAATCCTCAGTACCAAAAAGAAAGAAAAAAGAAAAAAAAATCAATAAGCATATGCCTTATTCAGCATCATTAGCTGTGAGAGAAATGCAAAATAAAACCATGTACAATCACTGCATACCTATCAGAATGGATGAAATAAAAAAAAATAGTGAAGTCAAATCTTGCGGGAATGAAAAGAAATTAAGTCATTTGTAGATTACTGGTGAGGATATAAACGGTACAGACCTCCTAGAAAACAGTGTGGCAGTTTCTCTTAAAACTATACATATAATATGTGGATGCTAACCCACAACAAGGGAGGGTGGGAGGGGAAGAATAGAAAGAAATCCATTGGATTAGACAAAGGAGAACAAAGGGAAGGGAGGTGGGGGAATAGGAAGGACAGTAGAATTAATCAGGCATCACTTTCCTAGTCTTGTATTTGAATACACGACCAGGGTTACTCTGTATCATTTACCACCATAAGAATAGGTTCCTAATTGGAATAAGTTATACTCCATGTCTGCATAATATGCTAAAATACATTCTACTGTCATGTGTATCTAAAAAGAACAAATTTTTTAAAAAAATTTAAAAACTACTGTACATCCCAGCAATTATACTCCTGGGAATTTATCCCAGAGAAATGAAGATTTCATGTCTACAAAATAAGTGTGCAAATGCATAGCAACTTTGTATGTTGCATCCCCACACTGGAAACAACTTAGATGTCTTTCAGTGGGTAAATAATTGAATAAATTGTGGTACACCCATGCCTTGGTATACTACTCAGCAATAATCAAAGACCTGCATCCACTGATACATTGGGAAGACCTAGATGCATCTCTAGAGAACCAAGTTGAATGAAAACAGACATTTCCAAAAGGTTACATACTATATTATTTCATGAACACATAAATAGAATGTTTTGTAAAATTACAAAATTAAAGTAATGCTAAAAAAACAGGAGTTAAGTGGAGGGAGGAAGGCAGAAGGGAAGTGGAAATGGCTATGCAAGGTTAACTTGAGGGTATTGTACATGGTGGGAGTTTCTGGAACATAAAGGTGCATTTACTTTTAATGAATGTATGATTTATATCTTTGGAATTCTCCTTAGAAAAATATAGTATACACCAAGATTATATAGTAAAAGCCTCTTATTTTATTCTACTACTTTTATGGTTTTTGCTACTTTCAAGTCAAAAGTCAATCTCTGAAAACTAGGGGACAGAAGATATAGTCTGAGGTAAGACTCTACTTTGGTTTTTCCCCCTAAATGTAGAAACCTAACACAATTGAATAAGCTAAACTTCACCACCAATTTAAGATATCACCTTTATCATCAAAAAAAATTACATTTACTTGTAATAATTACTTGCCTGTATTGGCTTTTAGTAAAATCTCTCCCTTTTACCATTTTATTTAACCCTGTACCTAAGAATCACTTGCATAGACATTTAACAATAAGAAACTGTTTCCAGTGAAAATTACCAATTACCTACCTTTCCTAGTCCACTAGCTTTGTAAAGTAGGTTTCTAACTTCAGTTTCTCTCTCCGTAAAATAGAGCTAAAATACAATTCTATATACTACACATGGCATAACAAGATCCTCCCCCTTCAAAAGTGTACTAATATAGAATTTTGTAGGAATTTCTACAGACTTGGCTGCAAGTCCCAGAATCTTGTTTATAACAATCAAAAAATAAACAAAAAAGCAACTTCTTTGAGACAGTTTGGATTTACAGAAGTATGAAAACAGCACATAGAGTTCCCATGTATCCTTCACTTAGCTTCATCTTATATTAACATCTTATATGCCCATAATTGAATTGTCAAAACTAAGTCATTAACCAATACTAAAAAATAATAGACTTTATTAAGATTTCAGCAGTGTTTTTCCACTAAGGTCCATTTACACTTTCAAGATCTAACCCAGGATCCCACTTTGCATTTATTTGTCAAGTGTCCTTAGTCTTCTCCAGTCTATGACAGTTCCTAAGTCCTTTCTTATCTTTTATAACTTGGGCACTTTTAAAAAATACTGCTTAGTTATTTTGATAACAGCCATTCTCAAAATAAAACTGTTTTTTTTAAAACCAATAGAAAATAATTGTTTTATTTTTTCCAGCTTATTGCAGTATAATTGACAATTAAAATCATATATATTCACAATGTACATGGTGAAGTTTTGATATATTATAATATTATGAAATGATTATCACAATGAAGTTAGTTAATATATGCATTACTTAGCACAGTTATCATTTGGGGGAGGGGCACTGGTGAGAACATTTAAGATCTCTTCTCTTAATGAATTTCAAGTATTAAATGCATTTTTATTCACTACAGTCACTGTACTGTACATTAGGTCTCCAGAACTTATTCATCCGACATACGGGTGACAAGTAACACATAGAACTAAAAGCACCATTTGATCTTGATTTTTCTTACTGGAAAAGATGGGATTCAATGGTTCCAATTTGTATGTGTGCACGTTGGCTCCTGTATGTTAAAATAAATGGCAGGCAAAAAGCTCAATTTATTTCTGAAAATTAAAAATAAATGAAGGAGGGAAATGATGTAACCCTCTGCTCCTCTCCCCACTGACACAACTGGAGAGGGTTAGCTTAGAACCATGAAAGAAGAAAATCTCCACACTTCCTTAATTTCACGTTATGTGTAGTTACTGTTAACACATGTGCTTCCAATCACCTCTGTCTTAAAAACATGGCAAATGTGGGTGCTAAGAGAATTGAACTTGCCAAACATATTTGACATCACAATACCCTTGGAAGAGCTATCAGCTACACTCAGATATATATGTATATCTCAGCAGTTCTATTTTATTAAACTCACAACATTTCCACCCAATTTAAACTCACTGTGATAGCACACGTCATGATGGATTTGGGTGGTGGTTTCCTTTCCAGTTGGCTCTAAGAGTATTGTATTGAGCCAGACCACAATCAAATGCCAAGTCCCTGATTAGCTCTCTTTGCCACTTGGGTCTCTTGTTTTTTGAGCAGATATGCAATGCTGGATACAACCACTTGTGGGTGGGCCGAGAATAGGACCCATTAGAAGAGATGTGACAATGGCTGTGAAAATTCACTTAAAGTGAAGCAGTTCTTGTTACTTTCAATGTTATCTATGCATTTCCAAATAAGGGCTGTTGTATCTGTAATAGTGATTGCAAACTTGTGGCCCCTGGGCCATGTATGGCTCACAGATGTGTTTTATTTGGCCAGCTCAGGATTATAAAAGCATCTGAATTTGTGGCCAATATTTACATATTAATATATTCTACACAAAATCTGGATTTTTGGCTTTTCATGAAAAATTTGATGTGGCCACATCAGGCCTACTTTTCCACATGGTAACAATTGGCTGGGGCTGAAGAGCAGCTGGCTTTTTGAGACTGGGTTCAAACCATCTGGTTAGCATAATCTCTATCCTGCTCCCTTCTCCCAGTTATGTAACTTGCTTCATTTCTGTGAGTGTTTAGATTTTCAACACTGGTTTGTAAAGAGCCCTTCAATTATTGAAGCTTCTGGTTTGACAAAGGTGAGAAAAACTCTGATGAGAAAAGATGACCAGTGTCTTAGTCTGGCTTTCTTCAAAAGTAGGCCTTAAGACAAAGATTCAAAGGCAAATAATTTATTTAGGCTGTGAACCCAGGAAACACACGCAGGGAAATGGAAAAGTGGGTTGGGTCAAGAGTGTCAATAAAGAATGCATTATCAAGCAAGTACCTGCTGTGATCAACTGAAGTTTAATCCTTCTGGGGAATTCTGGAAAGTCCTATAAAGTATGACCCTCAGAGTTACCACAACAGAGGGCAAGAGAGCTGGGAAGTTATTGACCTGTTCACATTAAGTATTGGTTGATGTCCCCAGAAGTAACACATCTCAGCATTTCTAGTCTGCCATGCCCTTAGGCAGATCAAAGAAAACCCTGGACAAAGAGAGGAGGGTGACAAAAATTGGAAATTGGTGAGATAGGCACTGAGTATAAGACCCAAGGGGTCTATGTCATGTGCAAGAAGTAAACAGCCACACCAAGTTTCTGAGACTACCTAGAAGTGATGGGTATGTAACAGTGGTCTGCTTCATGCTTTGAATATAGCTCTTGCTATATTCTGCCACTCAGGCTTATCTTTAAAAGAACATTTCTCCTCTTTTCCAGCTCCCAAATTAACAAATGAATCACAGTCCCCCTACAGGGAACACCTGGAATGCAGCCTTGGAATAGCTTCTGTTCTCCCTGATGGGAGAATTACAGCTTCTGGGACAGGAGTGCCCTGTGTTTCTTCTTTGTTAACAAAGCAATAAAACGTCTTTTGCCTTTTTCTCAAAAATGTGTCCTCATTATTGAATTGGTCTTGGAGACAAGGACCAAACCACTGAGCCTTCCATAACAAGTACAATGATGATTTTATCTCACAGAATAGAGTGGTGGTACATGGTATTTGGGTTTTTGCTTCCTGACACTCATTCCCAGTCCCACGTTAAAAATTACATTCAGTCAAACTACGCAAAGCAGAAGAGCTGTGAGGATACAGAAAATGACTTTTGAAGCCAACAATGGGCCTTGGTCCCCTTTCTAGGCTTATATTTCTTTATTCCAAAGCAAGGACATTTAGCACTTCCTACAGTGAGTCCAGGATCAGAATCCAGATGTGAGTAGGCTACATTCGTTTTATTATTATTATTATTATTATTATTATTATTATTACTAACAATGGTGAGTCATATGATAATTGGATGCAGCTCAAACATGAGCCTAGTACATGTGAATGCTGTAATTATGTTAATGCTTCCTTGGTGAGAATTCCTAATGTCCAAGCATCATGATATGTTTATAATGATTTTGAACTAAAATAGAAATTTGTAAGTGAAATAATTATTCATACTGAGTTTCAATCCTTAATTCATCCAATCCTGCTTGCACGACAGCTTGTGGCACTCAATGGCCCAGTGAAAAATGACCATAATCTCTTAAGGAGCAGGGACAACACTGCCCTACTTAGTCAGAATATACCTGTATGTAGTAAGGGCTTGCTGAGTCCCATTGCTTATTCTTTGCTGCATGGCACATAATAGACACTTAAACACTGCATATTCTCTTCACCTTTCCTTCCTTCCTCCCTCCTTTCTTTCTTCCCCTTTAAGTTTACCACTAGAAGTAGAATGGGGTTGGCAAAAGGGCATTCTAGATAATGAGATATAAAAACAGGCAAAATGAGGTGGTAGAAAGTTAAGTCTTTAAACATTAGGTCTCTGCATTGTCAGGATTCTTCAAAGAAATAGAACCAAAAGAAATCTCTCTCTCTCTCTCTCTCTCTCTCTCTCTCTCTCTCTCTCTC